>JBBPUK010000048.1:26458-46202 GCA_038094635.1 Tylopilus cervinicoccineus | reverse complement strand
GTTCCGGTTCCGAACGATAACCTCTATGACACCAATTGTGCGTGTTGGTTCACTTCCCCCCCAGTCATTCCTGATCATCCTTTCCATTCTATAAGATGAACGCCTACAAGGGGCACGGATCAGGGAGATAAGGAGCAAACTTTAGTGACTCTCGCAAGCACATGCTACAGTGATTTATCTGATGGATCATGCCTACTACATGATGGCGTCAGTTTGGGTGTGCTGCTTCATTTCGCTATGCCAGAGTCCCTTTTTCAGCCGACCTGTCCATTTGGAGAGCTGATTGTTTGGGATGTTGCTCGAGTGTTTGGACACCATGACCCAACCTCTCCGTCGGGTCAAGATCGGATTTCACAGGCCGACATTTTCAGTGGTTGACGGAAATGAAGCAATTGGGGTGCAAACTTTCCACCTAAAACAAAAGGAACCACTGATGAGGCATAGATCATCGTCGACCTCGTGTTTGTTACATTCTACAGGCCAAAAATGGGTGAATGGGTCCTAGAGGTCGTAACCGAGACATGCGTTGGTTTGGTAAAAACGATCGCGGGTGCGAACCTGTGTGAACACAGAGATATTCTGAGACACGTCGTAATCGGCAGCGCTCGTCACCTCAAGTGATAACGCGGATGCTGTGTACACTTGGGTATGGCCATGTGTGACGCTTCTCCGTCCGGATCATATTCGCCAAACGTTGACCCTGCAATCAAGCGAACGAGCTCAAGTGGCGTGGCCTCGATGACGATGCCGGAACCTCTTTCTTGCCATCGGCAGAATCCTTGCGTCCGACTGGCAGTGGATGGCGATCGGAATGAAAACTCTCGGGCTTCAAAGGCGGGGCCGACCAAGTTATGATCTGTGAACAAGGCCAAGTGTCAGCCATCGCAACAAAATGGAACGTGGTAAACGGTTTGATGAGCTCAGTGACGAGCTGCATGTCGAAGAAGCCTTGGCGGGCATGACACTATTACCTGTATCTGCAGCACTCGTGCTGTCAAGGATGTGGAATTTCACAAGCGATACCCGACGCGAAAGTCATAGATAGCGAATCTGTGACATCTTTCGGGACCATAGGCAAAGAAACAAAGTTCATCCCGCTCATCAGAGAAGCTCCTCGTGTACATTGAAGTGGCTGGCATATGGCGTTAATGCAACACGACCACCAAACAACATACGCCTTACCGTAATACCTTGCCAGTACCCCGACAACTGCCACCACCACTCTCACCCCATTTCACAATCCAGCGGCCAATGACCTCACCCTTGTCGTTCAGGGTCTCTGCGACCGTCTCCTCCTCTCCTGGGGCACCGGCTTTTCCCGCTGTCATAATGTCTTCTTCTGCCGGAGGAAGTTGTATCGCTAGAGGGAGTTCCCATTTCGCAAACGGCCGGCTCGTTTCCACCAAGAAATCAGCATCGTAGACACGCGTGGTGAGCTTCTTGAGTGTCAGCGTAAGAGTCGTCATTTCTACCCCTTCGATGTCTCCGTTCTCTGCGGGAGTGAGGCGTCGAAGGTCCACCACGTATGGTGCACCACACCAGCCGACGAGCGCCGTGGAGATGCTGCTGGTCGATATGGCAGTGGCCGTCAGGAATATACGTGCCGACATGGGAAGAGATGACTCGACGATGAAAAGGAATGGTGCCATGGTGAACGTGAGGCCGAGCGAGGCGAGCGAGAACAGCTTGAGACGACGGAACGTCTGTGACAAGGGTCCATGATACGATACGGGTTGGCTGTCGTCCCGAGGGTCCAACGTGCGGGTGTGCGTGCCGGCGCTCTGTGATACCCCAGTTGATAGGGTGAGGTGTCGAAAAGACGACCAGCTCGGGCCTACGGAGTTGGGGGCGGTCAAAAGCCGTGGTAGCATGACACCGCAGCGCACCCCGCCGGAGGAATGCCTACACGGGTCGTGGACGGCGGCGAGCGTGAACTTTGGCGGTATTGCGCCTCGACATAGGCTTTTGCTCTGGCCAAGTGCCAGTATTGTACGGACAAGCGACATGTCGGGGCACTGAGATGGTTGAGCGGGCCAGCCGGCTTTTTTTTTTTTTCAGACACGGCCATCATAGCGGACGCGTCTTGCCGGCCATGGACGCACCCGTCTACTACTCCAAGGCGGAATTCATCGAAACAGTGCGCACGCGTCCTGTTCTACCGAGATATGTTCGCTGTGTAAACACATCGAAAGGATACGGGCAACAAGGTTTCTCGGCGAGCCACTATCGCAGGACCACAGAACATTATCCTCGGTGGCAAAACGATCATATCGAGTGGTACCATCATCCGAGGGGATCTCAGGAGAACTGGACCAGGGCATGCCGTGGTCATCTCCCTAGGCAGATACTGTCTGGTTGGGGACGGCTGCATCATGAGGTTTGCTCACATTTCGTTCTATTGGACATGCACGTACCCGATGCTCCTCTCTATTAGACCACCCTACAAAACGTACCGTGGAAATTTCAACTATTATCCAATGAAGATTGGAGAACATGTTCACATTGGTGCCAACTCTGTCATTGAAGCAGCGACCATCGGAAACCACGTCGTCATCGGAAAGAACTGTATCATTGTGAGCTTGCAGATTTACCGCCCACTTGATTTATTCTCAAGTCCAGCTCCCAGGGAAAGTTTACAATAATCAAAGACTGTGCCCAGGTTGCGGACAACACCGTTATCCCACCCAACACTGTAATACCCGCCTTGGCGTTGTTCGCTGGATCACCGGGTTTGTACCAACCCTGTCTCGTGTTTGATTGTTATGACCAAGCATGCATTCAGGACGTTTTGTCGAAGATCTTCCTGAATCTACTCAGGAGATGGTTGAAGCGCAAACTAAGCAGTACTACACCCGCTTTCAGCCCTTGGACCGTTGACAGGTTGTTTGTGAAAATGACTGTATTGCCTATTCTTACACCCCTCCCCCACTGTAGACTGTATGTTGCCATTGTCGTTCTTTTTCAATCGACAATACGGCTTATACTCCTGATGTCCTTGAAAAGTGTACAGCGGAGCGCGTGCAATCGGTTTTCGCACACAACTGTAGTGCAGCCGGTTATTTGCCTGCTCCCGTCTCAACACAAACTTCCCCAGCTCAGCCAACCTGAGCTGGTTTTCTTTCCACAGCCTATCATGGGGATCTCGCTTGTCATTCTGAGACGCATTACTTACAATGGCTGCCCTCGGTCCGTTCTACTTTCTAAGAAATGGATGTCAGGTGAACGTGCTCCCAATTGGCCAATTGAAGATCGCTGGGCATAAGAATATAGGGTAGTGGTCCACATCAACTACAATGCTCATCTCGCCAGGAGCGAGTAAATATCATACTGAAGTGGTTTTCGTCACCTGACCCATCTACGGATCGAAACGATCAAAGTAATCATTCGTTCGATTTTTAGACCTACAGACTAACTCCGTTCGACAAGAAGCTTCATCTGGAGTGTATCGAGGAAGAAGAAAGACGCTGCTACCCTATAGACGGGACCTACTTTTAAGAAACAACTTCCAGGTTGGCGTCAAATATGCAGCGAATTGCCCAGGCACACTCACCGTCTAATTCAAGTAGGGATGACGCTCCACATCGCGACCTGTTTATTCGCGGAAGACTTGCCTTTCAGAAATCCCGAGCGCCTATGTGTTCGACCACCGATTCATCAAGAGGCAAGAGCAAGGGAATGCGGTCCTGGGTGCCCACTGCGCTCGTAGCTATCGTTTTCCGGGCACCAGACTTCTTTCCACCCGTTGTCGCGAACTTGGTCGTCACATCGAGTTTGAATTATGTTGCTGGTATCTTCCTGGACTGAGAGACAATATACATGCTGGTATAGCCGTCAAATTTTGTCGAAAACTAACCAGCTATGATTAAATCCTCAGTCCTGTCCAGTAGCTTCATGCTTTCCATGGAAATTTTACTGGCTTCGCGGAGGCATTCGCGTTTGTGGTGTTCCTACATGAGATCCCCTTGACTATGCACACTCGAGTGGCGCCAGAAGTAATGCAGCTGGCCAACGAGCTGGGGTATGCGCTTCATCGAGAAACACGCTTGACGCTTCATGGCCATGTACAGTGACGTGTCATCATTTTACATGGGAGGGCTTGCGGGCGAGAATAACCTAATCTCCGTGCTAGCGGCTCGCAACAAGGAATCAAAGTTAGAGAGACCTTCAAGCAGGTGGCACAAATAGTCACGAATCTCAACAAGAGGGTCATGATGATCTTGGAAAATCTCTTGAGGCTTGCGATCATAGAGAGGTACAAATATGCAAACCTAGACTCGTAGGTGATGCGAGTGTTCACATATGTTCTGCTTATCCTAGATGGATCAGTGCTCGACCAGCTTGTTCATGGCGAAGCCCGGCGTGTTCAATCCCCCATTCCATCATCCAGTGCAATTTGCCCAATGCGACCATGCATTCACCTGCCGACTCGTGCAACTCCTGAACGAGGGACAGCCAATTAGAAAAATAAAACCCGATCGTTGCCTAGAACGGCACCGCGGGACACTGTTCGCGACAGGTTAGACTGACGCCCCAAGCGGGGTCTCTTATTCAAGTTACCAACATGGATTGCTTCTGTCGATTGCCTTACTCTGAACGTAAGCGTCAACGTTGCGCAACCCAGATTCCGTGAGCACCCTCGTGCTCACGGCTTCGTATACAAAGTTAACCCACGCCAACTTTTTTCATTAGGTTCTGCCCGAAGTTATCTCGACCGTTAGTTACTATTGGATGTCCTAGTGTGGTAAATTCATCAGCGAGCCACGATACTATTCCATATTTCGCATGGGCATACAACTCGTCTCCCATGGGCTAACTGGAACGAGTATAAATCATGACTAGATTTTCCCTTGCAGATATGAACATTGTCTAGTGGACTTCTTCTAGTGAGTCGACGCATTTGGAACGGCGGTATTCGGTAAGCGGTCCAGACCACCTGCCGCTTTGACCGTTGCGCCAAAAGGCAACGTGTATCTCGGGTGGTATATCTATATGCTAGTCATATATATCTAGGTAAGCTGGTAGGCTCACACATTCACATGGTCTTCCTCCACGAGATCCCCCGTGACAGACCGCGAGTACGTTCGGGCGATCCCCGAGATATCCATAACTGGGTTGATCTGATGGTCGGTTGAACGAGCCAAAACACGGAGATACAAACGGCGCTTGATCCTAGATCTATTCTAGTGACGAGTTGTCATTCTACCACAAGGAAAAGGCTTGCGGGTGAGAACATCAACCTGATCTCGATGATAAGACCTGAAATCAAGGATTCAGAGTTGGAGTCCATCGAGCGAGCGACGGAGTCAGACACAGACTTTATCAAGACGATAGTGATGCGTCTCAGCACGAGATCACCGTGCATTCACGGTCAGGATGGAAGTCTGACAGGATTCGTGGTGCCTATGTCCATAGATTCTTGTCTATAGTGCATGGTTCGGATTTGTACAAACTATAGGAATGTAGTTGATAATGTACTATAATGTCAAAATAAAGCATAAGGTAGCATACATCCATACGATTATTGTTCCGCGTGGACTGTCGGACTGCCTGGGATAGTGACCTCAGCTCTTTCTGGTCGGGTGTGCGGCACAACCCCATAGTCGTTCAGACAGAAACAGATTTTCTTTGGTGTCGAAGGTTTCGACTGAACAAACAGTTCTTGCAACGAGATCATACATGATGAGAAATCAGTTCTGTGCCGTGTCTTCAACACGTCTTTCAAGGTCGTTCGAGCCTATAGGCAAACGATCAACAACATCGAAGCTGAGAGCACGGACGAACACTCACCAGTTGCTCGGTGATCCAATCGAGATAAGCGACCAGTCGGTGGACGTTGTCAAGGGCTACTTCCAGTCCGGTCACAAACACTTGCATCTCGCCTTCGATGGGGATGGCGGGATGTCGTGCAATACTTTTCCACCACCAGATGTTCAGTCTTCCATCGGTACTTCTGTTGACGTCGTGATCTGAAATAAACGGCGACAACTGTCGATGGAGGACACGTAGATGTTGCAGTAGCCTCCGAGCGCGTGGGCGTGCAGCGGAGTATTCCAACAAGAGGTTTGAAGCAGCGCGCCAATATATCGCATGTAGATGGTATTCTCTATGTGTCGAGGCACCGTGTGAAACCATTGGCTCGGAGATGAGGTCGCCAAACTCTTCCAGGGCAAGAGTGAACTAGGCCAAGTGTCAACAAGCGTGGGCCATGCCATTTACAAATGCAACATACGCTTCTGCCAATGAAACTGCTAGACATGAGCTCAAGAATGGGAGGGTCAAGAGCTTCTGTAAGGTTTGTCAATGTATCGACTCCTTGGACGAGATTAGGTAGCTCGGGGTGGTTGTGTGTAAATATGGTGCTGGGAATACTGCATTGATGTGTCGTTAATGTGGGTTGTTGTGAGATGATGAAATGACCTACATTGCTCGATGTGCCTCGAGGAACGCACGAAAGGGCAACCCGAGACCGACGCTTAAAGAGGAGAGGGCCTTGGCGTGTTGAATTTGCTCCGAAAGGAACTGTAAAACTGCAACTTGTTGGTCGCTCGGTTCACACAGCGCAGAGTTAACATGGCAACGCAGAGCTCTGGTGGGAGGTGGAAGGGGAAATCGTGGCGTTGATCTCGAGAGACTTGGTTGTCGAGGTAGTTCGGATACATATGA
Source organism: Tylopilus cervinicoccineus (assembly GCA_038094635.1). Classification (NCBI taxonomy): domain Eukaryota; kingdom Fungi; phylum Basidiomycota; class Agaricomycetes; order Boletales; family Boletaceae; genus Tylopilus; species Tylopilus cervinicoccineus. The sequence goes on along the minus strand of JBBPUK010000048.1, from coordinate 39,539 downwards.
GGACTAAAAAAAGTGAATCAGCTCTTTCTGATAGATGCCAGCAGAAAAATGATTACCCATTCAAGGAGACCCCAGACGAGCACACAGAAAGTGACAATTCCTGTAAGAGTTTGCGCAAGCTCGCTAGTTGAATACATCAGGCTTTCCAATGTGAGGCCAAGTGGGGAAAGGCAGGTGCTATGGCCAAATGGCCCTTGTTTGGTGATTTCGTTCCTCCGACAGTCAAGATGAGACCAGGATTGATCTTGCGTTGGACGACTCAGCGTAGACATTCGACATTGAAGGCTGGCGAGATCAAGCGTGGGCGTGCTAGCCATAGAGGGGTAGGACATATCGGTGGGTGGTGTAGACGACGTAGGGCTGCTTTCCGGCGAAGTTGAAGGTGTCGCGAGTGGTCCCCGGTGAGGCGTTAATCGGATAGGAGTTCGTGAAGTCATGCCAGTGATCTCCGAGTTAGTATTAGGAAGTCTGGTCCAGGTGGATCAGCATAAAAGATAGCGTATAACTCGGGACTGAGCCAGCCAGTCCTTTTGTGAGGATTGTCCGTGAAACAGCACGCCGGGGTGGCCTGCGTGCGTATTTATGACCCCGCATCAAATCCAGCCGCCTAGATATACTGGACAAAAAGAAAGACTGGATTGATCAAGGTGCGTGGCCCCCGCAATTCGGGTCTCCATGTTCACGTACTTCGCGCTGTCTTTGCTGCAGTGGTTATTGTGAAACCATGGGGATGAGTCGCGTGCTACGACGAACTGTGGTAGAAGTCACGGTCGAGTTTGAGCAAGACAATAACGCGCGACTTTCATTACGGCGTTTCATATAAGTCAACTCAACCCCTGAATACTTACAAGACAACAGAGCACACGAACATTTACTGGGGGCCATGACTCGAATACCGGCCAGAAAGAGAACCCGAGTTACAGGAATCCCGACACTAATTGCGAAGGCCAAGCCACAAATGATAGGTTACTCGCCACCGTGCGTTCATGTCAAAAGCGAGATTTCGCCACAACTCAATTATGCACCAGTTCCAGCATCTGTAGGACCTGTCGACCCTTGCCAAGTTAGAGATCATCTTCGTGTCCCTACGTATGATCGAGTCTGTGTGAGGCCAGGAAGGTACCCGGTGGATCGCTGTTGTGGTAACCCTTGATAACATTCAGAAGAATGTCCGGTCGAAGGGAAATGTCTGTCTCGGTCCAGCCAACGGAGAAATCGTCGTCTATTATGTCACTATCGAATTGCGATCGGACAACAATAAGACGATGGGAATAAATAATTGATAGGGTGGTTTGTATCTGCAGCAACTTCCCGTTTTCCAATGCCTTACTGTCGTATTCACGTGCGACATGCGCTTCAATACATACATACGATGTCTAGAAAAACGACTCTTAGTTCAACTCCAGTAAAGTTGGGCAGACTTACCAGAATGGCCAGTTAATCGCTGGTCTTTGGTTGTCTCTCACGAGTCCGAAGCGATGCAAACATAGATTTACTCTTCTTGGAAGGCTCTCGTTCGACGGGAGGTTCGATAGCTTCAGAGTCGGAAGCGGGATGCTCTTTAGGCGAAGATGTGGTGAGGAAATTCACGATGGTGGTCCAGAGGCTATTGCTATTCATGTGAGCTTCGTCTTGTAGGACTGACTGGTCCGCGATGCGAGCCAGTTTGCGGGATTCGTCCGTATCACGTCTGGAGACAATGCTGCTGGGCGGTGGGCGTTCGTCTGCCCAAGCCCATCCCCAGGCTCCAGTCGACGATCCCAGCCCATCTCTAAACGCCTGAGATGTCTCCTTCTGCTTATCTGATGCCTGGCCATTCTGCAGCTCTTGAAAGTATGTCAAGTTTCTTGTAATATCTTCTTTGGCAAGATCTACATTGCGCTGTCGCGTCTTCTCTATGGCGAGTGACGTTTTCGCGTATTTTTTGTCGAAATGGGCTTTTCCTTCAAGGTAACGGCGCACAGCCCTCTCCGAGAGCACCCCAATAAGCGATGGCGGCACGTGCAATGCATCGATTCTGTCGGCAGGTTCCAGTGGTCTGATTATGCCCTGAGTAGATACTCTTTCGCGGATCATGCCTTCCTTCCAGGATGGGAGGCCCTATCGAAATTTAAAAGTGTCAGCTCCACTATATATACGCTAGGATTCGTGGAACAAGACCTACCTCTTTGTTGTAGTAAACGCTGGCCTCACCGGCGTAGCGTACCCCAGTTGTGTGTATCATTGATACGCTCCGTCGCAATTTAGTGGGACCTCCCATGCTTTGACCGTCCTGGGAGGTCAGCAATGTACGTTCACGGCGCCTGAGTGGCCATTCTGAAGTAGACCTCGACAACGATGCCCGTACTGATTTCATCTGGAAGGAGAGAAATAGAGGCCGAGAGGATGGTGAGTGTGGATTAGGCGAGACTGGAATAGGTGCTGGAGTGTCGGAAGTGCTTGGCGAACCACTCAGGTCGCAGGGAGACTCGGTCACTGGCTCACCAGAGGGAGTTCGTTGAATAGCTATACTACTAGGAAAATCCTCGTTCGCTGGACTGCCAACTAGTTGGGACGAAGCTATACCAGTCAATTCTGAGGGATTCGGCGTAGGCATCATTGGCGGCAACATTCCCGTAATATGCTTCGTGAAAGTTGCAATAGCACGGTAACAGTATTTTGCTGGTGTCGTAAAAGGGAAAAGGATTGGTAGAACGTGGGCGGTATCTGTGGGAAATCAGTCAATGTATGCGTTTGTCCATCTGCTGATTGCGCACCGTCGTAGATCTGGAGGTGAACCTTTGTCGGTCTATGACGTGCTTCAATGCCCACCAACGGTGGATATAGTGCACGAGCCTCCTCTTTCAGGGGAAACCGCGAGGGATCGGCTGCCTTGTGCGCTCTTAATTAACAGAAAAAAGTGTTGGCAATTTCCCGTTGTCCATGGCAGTACGAATGACTCACGAATAGATAATCTCGTCCCTGAGCACTTCTTTATCACTTGCAATGACAAGCAAAGGGGGCAGCCCGCCCAAGTATGAAAGGGCAGGACTGACAAGAGGATGCCCGAGAAGGCTGTTCTGAGTGTAGAGTTGTATTTGTGAGTCTATCTTCAGCAGTTCCCCTGACTTGGTCTGAAGAGAAACAGTCTGATTATCCTTTTCTTCAACCGGGGGCAGTGACGCGGTAGCTCCAACATCTATGGGCATCTCACTTGACACTGAATTTTCATCATCACTGCTAAGGCTAGGCTTTGAGCAAGCTGCTACTGTCCCATCTTGCGGAAGCCCCGAAGTAGCTGGAGAACTAGCTTTTTCATCCGTGACAGTGACACGAACAATTTGATGGATCTTCCGCCGAAGTCCAGTACGCATCCTGCGTGTCATCTCCTCTGACGGCGGGGGCCATAAGGTGCTGGGCTTGTGGAGAGATAGCCCATACAAAGGGAGAACATCCTGATAACCGCCGTAAGCTTAAAGGACAATCACATGCAAGATGAATCGAAAGTCACCGTGGCAGTATTAGTGTGAACGCTCGGAAACGAATGTGTTAGATCACACCATGGTGAGATCAGAACGGCACCAGCAGGCGGTGGTTGAGCAGTATCACGCAATACTTGAAGTAGAGCAAGAGTCAGTCCACCCCCTGCAGAATTTCCCGCGACTATGATGTGTGACGGTTTGACCGGTTGATGAGGTGCATCAGGAGGGGGCTTGATTAAATACAGGTCTACGGGGTGTCGAAGTAAGTTTTTGCTAAGACGCCTGCTCGTCGCACTTACAGGCCGCAACCAAGTCCTGGAGTGCACAAGGAAACGGGTATTGTGGAGCCAGCCGGTAGTTGATAGCTAGATTTGTTTCATGATCATCAGACCGATCGCTACTCCCACGGATCACCCACCAAATACTCGGCCTTTGATCTTTCTTGCGAGTCGCTGAATGCAGTACCTGAGCAGTCACGATATATTTAGCGTGCAATCAGAGTAGAACACAAGCGTACCTCTCCTGATCGAGGCTTCCGAAATAATAACCTCCTCCATGACTATACAATATGCAGCGCAACTCGTCCGCATCTTCAATGTAGATGTCACTGGACTCTGACATTGAAGAAGGCATGCCGTTGGCTGCGTCCTGCGAGGAACCGCTGTTGTCTGCTTTCTTCGTCTGAGATGCCTTGCGACGTTTCTTGACTTCCTCCCAGTCTTTCCCAGCGGTCACCCATTCCCCGGCAATTCTGTGGAACCGTTAATTAGAGTTGAAGATTTTAACGCTGACGTACCCAGTGACACCACGAACTTGCCACCATTTGGTACCACCCACTATGTGAAACACGTGTTCCTCGCCTCCAAGTGTCTGGATGAGCAACGTAGCCGCTTCATCGCAACAGGACATCGGTATAGTGACCCGTACGACATGGACCCAAGGAGGAGATGGGGTCCCAGAATTAGAGAATGCTTGAAGCTCTTCGACCGAATGACTACAATTGGTGACACGCCGAACTTGGGAGATGTCACAGGGAGGTCACTCACTGGGTCGCAACGTCGAAGAATCTCTGTAAGCTCTGCATGAAGAACGCTCAAAAGACGAGTGCAGGGAAAGACATGCCCTGGCTATATTAAATGCCTCATCGTAAAGGAGCTCGTCTTGTCGAAGTTGAGTGAACGGGGGATCGTCTTGTGCTTTTTCTTTCTTCACACGATCAAAGTAATGCTTAAGGAGAGTATCCAGAGCGATTGGACCAAGTTGCAGGCCAGCTGTGCGAGTAAGAGAATTGGGCATCTGAGGACAGCAGATCTGTGTTTAAAGAATGTCAAGAGTCAGCCCATGCGACTGCGGGGGGTCGCCAGAAAGCGGATAGGTCGGCTGATAGCACTGGTAATATCGGTCAGGGTGCGTACAATGTCCGCCACTCCGCTGGAGCCTTACTACCTTCAAAGCGAGGATCAACGCCCTTATTTCCACTAACGTAAGTTGACTTTGCAAGGTCCTTGGTCTACGCATGGCCAGCGGAAGCACAGCCTAGCTGCATTATAGCTTTCTTCGAGCTCTCTACCCCAAAGACATGAGTATGCCGATAGGCGCTGGTGCTGCCAGTGTTGCCAATCATCCCCCCAAGAAGCGCGACGGTCTCAAATACATCGCAGACACCACTTTGGCAGCCATCGAGACAGGCTACATCAGCATCGCTAACAACTACGTTGACTTGGCAGCGAAAGTCAGGTTCTCCAATCACAACACACGCTATTATCCCCCCGACGACCTCTCTCTCTCTAGATGGGCTATCGACGTGCCCAAGCTGCCCCCAACCAAGACAGAGATCTCGATCTTGGAGATCTCGACACTAGATGGCGCGCGCCTCCTACACGACAACTTATCTAAATCGGCCAGCTTTGGCAGAATCGCGGTGCTGAATTTTGCCTCGGCCACCCGCCCCGGTGGTGGCTTTCTCGGCGGTGCTCAGGCGCAGGAAGAGTCCATCGCACGATCTTCCACGCTGTACCCTTCCCTCATGACAGACACGGCCCAGGAATTCCATAAATTGCATCTACGTGATCGCCAGGGCGGATTCTACCACCACTGCATGATATACACCCCCTCCGTTGTCATATTTCGGGATGATTCCGGAGACTGGACGACCCCTTTTGAAGTTGATATGCTTACTAGCGCCGCTGTTAACGCGAGCGATGTCCGGAACAAGAGTGGTGGTGGCAGCACGAAAATCGAGAGCATGATAGAGTCGACGATGAAAGAGAGAATGGCGAGGATACTGTCGCTGATGGAACAACAAGGAGCAAAGAATCTCGTCCTTGGAAGTTTTGGTACGGGTGTGTTTCGGAACAGTGTGGAGGTGGTGGCTAGGATCTGGGCAGAGCTGCTGACGAGCAAGACGGCGAGATACAAATATTCTTTTGACCGCCTTGTGTTCGCGATCCTCGGGACGAGCACCTTCACCACATTCAAGCAAACTTTCGAGAACCCTACTACACCGTGATTTATGAACCCTCAGATTTACGTAGTTCAATCGGAACTTGATGACTATCTCACCAGCAGTACAACCAGGATAGCGCCCATACGCAGGAATGATGCCAAGCCATGAGGCAACAGCCGCAGTCTCCATCTCGGAGGTGCTTAATCAAGGCTGTGTCAGGTCCGCTCACCATCCTGATTGCTCGGCGCTGTATTGCAGTCGAGCTTGCAAGTGATATGGCATTGATGAACGTTCAGCTCAAAGACCTCACTTGTGCGATTCACAGAGCTGGTCAACATGCATTCGATGCAGGTAATCATGCAGATATTTGGCTTGGGGAATACGTCGACCCCAAGCAGAGTGCCAGTAAGGTGTGGTCGTTGGATTCGACGATTCCTCGATTATCAATGACCTCTCTCCCATTCAAGGTCGCGATCAAAGTCATTCGGAGTGCCTTCACTGTGGAGGAAATAAAGCAGTTTAACGAGGTCAGTGCTAGTGGGCGATAAGAAGTGATCCTCTATGTTCAGGTTCGAAAAATGTCTTCCTCATGTCAGAAACTTCTTCGAGAAGCGAGGCTTTGGACCACACTCGATCACGAAAACATCGTACCGTTCCTTGGAACCATGACTACTTCCGACATCTCCCGTTATTCAGCTCCCGCGTTAGTGTCACCTTACTACAAAAACGGGAGTCTGAAGAAATACGTTACGAGCAATACACTTACTCTTCGTAGCAAGGTGGATCTGGTGAGTTGAACCTTTCATTATGATTGGGGCCATTCGAGGTTCGTCGCACAGCTGTACCAGATAGCCAGTGGTTTGACTTTCCTGCATGACCGTCGAGTTATCCACGGAGACATCAAACCAGTAGGTTGGACTTCATGCTCTGATAGATACCTCATATTGTGGCATGCACCCCTTGTAGGGGAACATCCTGATCAGCGACAGCGGTCAAGCGGTCCTCACCGATTTTGGTCTTTCCATAATTCTGGAGATGTCAGGGTTTACTACTAAAAATACACCTGGTACCCTCCGGTACATGGCGCCGGAGCTGTTGGCTGAGCCGACCACTTCGGCCGCAATCCGACCCACGACCCCGACTGATGTATGGGCATTCGGGATCACAGCGACCGAGGTGAGATTCCGGCGGTACCTGCTATTTCTCGCCATTCACGAAGCAATCTGTTTGCAGATCTTCTCGGCGAAGCAACCGTACCACAATCTTGCGAACGATGCTGCGGTGTTGATATATGTCACGAAAAGAAACGGGAGGCTAAAGTACGATGACTACAAATCCGACATTAGGGAAAGTCTGTGGAGCATGCTAGAGGGTTGCTGGAAACAGAACTCCGATGAAAGGCCCTCCATGGATGACATCAAGGGCTTCGTGGACAAAAAGAGGAGCCATTACACGTAGAATACATAGCCCACGACTACAGTGACGTGGTCTACAGCCTGGATTGATTGCTGATAGTGTAACCCTCATCCTCCAGGACTGCTTTTGCAAGGCGTCCTACCGTAGGAAAGAGTCGAACATGAATATGTGCGTGTTCGGAGCTGGCTTGGCGTCTGGCAAACCTGGCTGCAATCCCTTGAATGATAACCGCCAACTGCAAATTTGTTGTTATGAACAACAGTGTAGAAGCAAGATAATTAGGCTCACTCGGAATAACATCCAACTACGGACGAAAACCATCTCTTCGATGGGGTATGCTAGATTGATAAGGCGACAATATTCACGTTCCAAGTCCTCCAAGGGTATCGGCACGTCTTTTGCTGTGTTCTTGAATGCCTTGAGTAAATTGTAGCTCCTGAGAGGTGGATCTTCGGGTAGATCTTTGGAATCGATCGACCATGGCTGCGTGAGATTACCAAGGTCTGCCAGCTAGATCTTTATTAATGGCTGAGGGCGTATCAATGGCGAGCGGTGACCTACAGGGCTGCCGAGAGTGCACAGCTCCCAGTCAAGAATTCCTATTACTCTGTTCTCGGATGGATGGTAGATCAAATTGTCGATCTTGTAGTCCCCGTGAACGACACGCAGCCCAATTTTGCCCTCGTCTGGGAGATGTTTCTGATACCAATCCACCAATCCGTAGAAAAATGGTATCTTTCCTATCTGTTTCCCGGTTTCGACGTCGGATATCTGGGCTTGTACTTCGGAAACACGAGTCAAGGACTTGATCTGACGCGGGAAGTAGTTCGTGGGTGGACCAAAATTAGCAAGCCCTAGGTCAGCCGGGTCGAGGGACCCTAGCGCAGCAAGAGCTTGGACAGCAGAAATCCAACTAGAAGTGACACCTAAATTCATCCATAAGCATCGCAAGCCATAAAAGTTCACATACCACTCGCGACGGTCCTGTTGGGATAGTTCAAGCATCCTCGTGTCAGTGAATATTCGGCCATCTAGATATTCCATGATGTAAAATGGGGTCCCAATGACGTTGATGTCCTCGCAGAGCGTATATGGTATCGGAACAGGGACGACCTGCCAGGGTTTGGTGCTTGGCCTGGTATTGTGCATATGGAGGGCGGTTAAGACCCGGTATTCGCGCTCAATTTGATGGGCCGTGGAGGAGAGTAGCTGGCCCACAGGTTTCTTTCGCAAAACGAATCGCTGCTGTCTTTCAGAGTGTCAGAGGCTAGGATGCATGCCGGGACATTGACTCGGGGCACAAACCTAGCATCAGTCAAGAAGTAAGTAGGGTTGGACTAGAGATTCGGTCGTTCTCAATGGAACATCTAGCAAAGCCACTGAGCATACCTGTCCAAACTAGGCAAAAGGTTAGCTGTAGATTGCGCGAGACTTGGTGGTGAGCATACCTTGAATTGCTGCACATTTACAGGAGGGCTGACAGCGGGCACATGCGCAGCGAGATATGCATTCAATTTGTTGATATCGATGCTGGCTCGCAGTGCTCCGTATTCCCCACCGATTCGTTTGGCAGAAGCATCTGACATGATAGGCAGTGGCTTTATGATGTAAACAGTGAGAGGGCTAAGATTCCTGTGAGCTTTGATGGAACGGCTCCCGCGCTGCAGGGATCCGACTCACCAGCGAAAACAATTCTTGGACCCGATGTTTTTGTTGGATGGATAGTTAGTACTGACGTTGGCCGAATACCCGGCGTGGGAGTCTCGCGGAAACTCGCGGCAAGACGGAAGTGATGATGTAAGCTCCCGAGGCCTCTAAAAATTTGGAGTCGACGCCACTTGTTCTCTCTTCACTTTCATTTTCTTCCTCCATGTTCACCGCAGCTCGTTCCCTCCGCGTCGCCGTTGCTCGTTCAGGCAACTATGCCGTGCGTTCCACAACTACACCCTAGTCTTCGGACCCTCACTCATTCATTTACAGGCCATTCCACGGTCCTTGATCGCACGGAATATGAACACCAAAACCAACGGTGCGTAGCTTGTCGCCCCGACTGAAGTTTAGGTCTTAGTTGATTTCACTGTAGGACCCGTCGTGGGTATCGACTTGGGTACGACGAACTCGTGTGTGTCCGTCATGGAGGGAAAGTCATCACGCGTCATCGAAAACTCGGAGGGTGCCCGGACAACCCCCTCTGTTGTGGCCTTTACAAAACACGGAGAGCGTCTTGTAGGCCTTCCGGCGAAGCGCCAGGCTGTCGTCAATTCTTCGAACACCGTCTTTGGTTTCAAGCGGCTGATTGGTCGCCAATTCAAGGACAAGGAGGTCCAGGACGATATGAAGCATTGGTAAGCATGTGTATTAGTAAGGTTTCACTTTATGTCAACCTGCTCCACATAGGCCTTTCCAGGTGGTAGCCAAGGGTGACGGCCGACCCGCAGTCCGAGTCGAGCTTGGCGACAAGAAACAGGACTTTGTGAGTGGACACATCTTCGAATCTTTAGCCTATTTGACACTCGTCATAGTCACCAGAAGAGCTGTCATCTATGATACTTACGAAGATGAAGGAGACTGCCGAGCAGTATCTCAACAAGAAAATCAGGTATGTCTCTCGTCGCGGACTTTTGCTACAAGTATATTGACTCTTTACGCAGCAATGCTGTGATTACTGTGCCCGCGTACTTCAATGATGCGCAACGACAAGCCACAAAGGACGCTGGTCAGATTGCTGGCTTGGATGTTCTCCGTGTTATCAATGAACCCACTGCTGCCGCTCTTGCCTATGGACTTGACCGTGCGGATTCGTCTGTCATTGCCGTCTACGATCTGGGTGGTGGCACTTTCGATATTTCAATATTGGAGATGCAGAAGGGTGTCTTTGAGGTCAAGTCAACCAACGGTGATACACACCTTGGCGGAGAGGACTTCGATATCACTTTAGTCGACCATATCCTCAAGGAGTTCCAGAAGGAGTCGGGCATCGACCTCAGCCAAGATCGGATGGCGATCCAGCGAATCCGTGAGGCTGCAGAGAAGGCGAAGATCGAACTTTCGTCAACCACGCAAACGGAGATCAACTTACCGTTCATCACTGCAGACGCTTCAGGTCCCAAACACATCAACCTGAAGCTCAGCAGGGCCAACTTTGAGGGTCTTGTTGACAAACTTGTCCAGCGTACCGTCGACCCTTGTAAGAAGGCGCTCAGCGACGCCGGTATCAAAGCTAGCGAGGTCAACGAAGTCATCTTAGTTGGTGGTATGACTCGTATGCCAAAAGTTGGCGAGACTGTCAAGAGCATCTTCGGTCGGGAGCCTAGCAAGGGTGTTAATCCAGACGAGGCGGTTGCCATTGGAGCATCTATCCAAGGTGGCGTTCTCTCTGGCAACGTGACAGACATCCTCCTCCTCGACGTTACGCCACTTTCCCTCGGTATCGAGACACTCGGCGGTATCATGACGAAGCTAATTAATCGTAATACAACGATCCCTACTAAGAAGTCACAAACATTCTCGACCGCCGCTGATGGCCAGACCGCTATCGAGGTCAAGATCTACCAGGGTGAACGTGAACTGGTTCGAGACAACAAGCTTCTTGGCAATTTCAACCTCGTCGGCATTCCTCCTGCGCCCAAGGGTGTCCCTCAAATTGAGATCACCTTCGACATTGATGCAGGTAAGGTCGAATATTATTTTCGTCTTTGCGGATGTTCATCATTTTCCAGATGGTATTGTCAATGTCTCCGCTAAGGACAAAGCCACTAGCAAGGATCAATCTATGACGATTGCTTCTTCGTCGGGCCTCAGTGATAAGGACATCGAACGCATGGTAGCGGACGCTGAGCAATATGCCGAATCTGACAAGGCCCGCCGTGTTCTCATTGAAGAGGCAAACAAGGGTGAATCTGTTTGCTCCGATACGGAGAAGGGTCAGTCTGTGGTTACTATTTGTGCCACATGATTGCTTACAACTGCCGTGCTTAGCTATGAGCGAGTTTAAAGATCAGCTTGATGCCACAGAGAAAGAGAAGGTTACTAAACTTGTTGGAGAACTCCGCGAGTTGGCGGTCAAGGGCCTGGCTGGCGATGCTTCGGTTACTGCGGATCAGATCAGGGAGAAGATTAACGAGACCCAGCAGGCATCACTTGGTCTTTTCCAGAAGGTCTACGAGAAGCGCAAGGCTGAAAACGCTGCTTCCGAGCCATCATCAGAAAACAAGGAGGAAAAGAAGGACTAAGTTGCTAGTTCGTGTCCCTTGGTTGATTTCATCTGGCCTTTCCGCCGACCCCTCATTTTGCATCTATCCATATTATTACTGCTATCCGCACTCACATGACCATGCATGCATAGATTATTATGAGAAAAGTACCACCACTCATACTCTACTTAGGTGCAGCTACTAGAACTACTGCCTTAACAACCTCTTTATGTAGCTGAGGAAACCCCACTCAATACATGTCCCCCTCGTTATATATGGGCTGCCTATAAGTCAGAAGTGAATTGCAGTAGAGGCCATTCAATTCAGTTTGTGAAATCACCTAGTCGGCCAGCAACAGTGTACTGCTCTCACCAAAGAAGATATGACCACTACTAGTACACTTGATTAGAATCTTGCCTGTGTGTTGTTTCTGCGAGGCAACCAGTCTTGGCTCGGTGATTACCGCGATCGAAGGGACAGACCCTGGTCATGGGCTGTCTATACACATGCCAGTGCGCACTGCGTCCGTCTGGACTGTGCATAAATGCAGACGGATACCAGGATAGTCACGTTGTCGGAGACACTGTATTTTCTGGTGTCGATGCGAGACGCGAGTGAACCACTTTCGACACCCACGTTGTCATCCAGAGACGCATGCGAGTGCGTCTTGGCTCTTTTCCATCCCCCCGATATTCCGGTCGTCGACATTTCAAAGCAAGGTTTACTGACTTTGACCCGTCAAAACGGTATCTTGGCGCAGTAGGACTCCACACAACGCCAGACATGTCTGCCTCGGCGACCACCTCCGATGTGAGCCATCTCGGGAATCATTGGCGTGAATCACTACATCCAACGTTACCCTCTGAGTTGTAGAGCGCTGCCTCACCCGAACTCGTCTCTAATGCTGAACCGCTCGTGATGCAGATCGTCGTACGCAGAGACCTCTTTGACGTGAGTCTGCGTTAGGCTGATGTTACCCTATGCAAAGACTGATCGTGTCAAAGAAAGAGAAGTGGGGCGTTGGGCCACTCATGGCTCAGGCAGCACACGCGGCTACCGCGGTACGAGTATCGCGCGCACGTTCACGTTCTTCGCAGCGTTGACGTCTTTCATGGGGCAGGTTCTACATGAGACGCGTGAGCAACAAGAAACAATCGACTATCTGGGAGATCTCAGGAATATGCGCAAGGTGAGTTTCGAGAGGACCGAGGTCTGCTTGTAGTGACGCCGGCTAGCGTAGGTCGTGCTCCAGGTGCGCTGGGGTCATCCTGGATATGTTCATGCATGGTTCACCAAAGACTCGGCTGGCATTGCAGACACCAGATATCTCTACCCTAGAGAAGCTCTCGGCTGCACTCTCTAATGCCGATCCACGGCCGGTACCACATCATGTTTGGACCGAACAGCCCGAGAACGTTCCTACCTGCATAGCTCTCGCACCCAATAGAAAGGAAAAGTCAATACGCAGGGCATTGGACAAATCGTCGTGCCGACTTTGGCGAAGCGACTAATGATATAGGCTGCACATGATGGCAAGGGTTACGCTAACGTTTAGTGGTAGCTTT
>JBBPUK010000048.1:0-21212 GCA_038094635.1 Tylopilus cervinicoccineus | reverse complement strand
CCGCTGTGGGGTGGGCCTGCCACTTCCTTGGGCTGTGTTCTTGGTGGGACAACACGGGGTTGGGGGGGGGGGGGGGGGGGGGGGGGGGCGAGGGGCGAGGAGCGGGGGGCGTGCAGACAGGGGCGACTCTGCACAGTGCCGCGTGCGATTCCCACGGCTCGGTCACCATGAACGCGTATCCCGTCGAGCTGTTGGCCCAGCTCGCGCCTGTCATGTTCGTCGCCGGGCTCGGTGGTGGCCCCGTCCAGCAGGACACCACCCCCCAGGATCCGTTTGTTCTCCTCCTCTCGCGCCTCCGCGACGCCCTCCAGCCCCAGCTGCGTCCCTCTGTCTGGGCCACAGAGCGGAGCAAGTCCTTCCAGACGGTCCTCGTCGACAGAAACGTCCGCTTCCCACCCCGGAAGCTTGTCTCGCCCGACGATCCCGCCCACGCTTCTGCCCACTCACCGCTGTCCCCGCTCACACCTTCCTCTCCGCTCTATCCAGACGGCTTGATAGCCCCGATATGGATACGCAAACATACCTCCCTTCTCCCGAGCGTGTTCGTCCTTTTTCTGCGCATGTTCGAGGCATCGAATGCGACGCCGCGATCCCCCCTCGATCCCCCCGACCCGGAGCACGATCGCGATCGCGCAGAGGAAGAACGCAGAAGGGATACCGAACTCAGCACAGAGATCGCCCAGAGAAAGAAGACCACCAGCGAGCGAGGCATCAAACTGACAGTCGTATTGTTGGCAAGTAGGAGGATGCTCGGTACGTCGGCGCACCATTCGCAGTCTGTATCTGACGTTCGTTAGATGATCCATCGCTGGACGGTCGATTGTCGTATATTCGAAAACAGAGCGGACTCGACTCAAGGGCGGCATTGTTTGTCCTCAGTCCTGTCAGTCCAGCAGAACTCGACGACTTTGTTCGGAGGTGGGTGTTCAGCCCAGTTCTTTTCGTCTGCTTGGCCGACTCGTTCAGCTTGCAAGATGCACTCTACGAGCCCGCCGTAGAATACTACACTTCACATTCCAAACGAGTCCGTCGAAAGCGTAACAGACACTCTCAGGCATCATCCTATAATCCACCCCCCCTGATTCCCGTTGGCGCTGCAAATCCACGCCCACTTCGCCCAGAGGGTTGGACGGTCCGATACGAATACAAGATGGCATGCTTTGCGGAATTCAGAGGTGAAGACGAGGTCGCACTCAAGTGTGTCAGGGGCTTGTCACTCCTCAATGCTTCTCACACCGTGTAGACATTACCAGGACGCATATACGACGCTTATGATCATGTTTGGCTCCACTGCCATCTTACCCCCTCGAACAAAGCGATGGGCAGAAGCCAAGGTGCTTGCAGACACCATCAACTTCAAGGCGAGATGCACACTCTGGAACAGGCATTGGGAAACGCTTATCAAAACCTCCAGATCACGAAGCTCTACCTCTACAACAATGAGCACGCGCTTGCGTTGTCGCATCACAACCTCCACATGCGTCGTTTCGCCGACTTTTCGCGCGGTTGGGGTATCGGCGAGGAGACGTTCGAGTATTGGAGCTGGATGGCGCGGCAGCAAGTTTCATTTTTCACTTTATCAATTCTGTGCGTGATTGCTGATGAATACCTAGACATCGTGTGCTCGCAGAACTTCTTGAGCAGGGTTCCCGCTTCACCCTCGCGTTTCCGACCCACGCACCTCTCGCGCGGGCGTCGGGTGCGCCGCTCATATCGGCAGTCGGTTCGGGTGGTGTATCACTTGACGTGGATGCTATCCGCACGCTTGGATTGAACCCTAGTCATGCGTTGCAACACCCGGGCCATTACTATTACATGGCAGCTCGCTGTACGGAAGCTAGGCGCGAGCGATTTTTGGCGAATGAAAGCGCGTCTCAGGGAGCGAATGCGGCACCTGGGTATGCCAACGAAAAAAAGGTGGATCACTTGACGATTGTGTTGGAGGTATGCGTTCTTTTTATGATCGTATGTACGCGCAGTTGACCTCGTGGCAGCTCTACACGAAATCGTACGAGCTGTTCAAAAAGTACAGTTCGACAGCAAGCCAAGGGAGACTGACGTTGTGGATTGCGTGTCGCATTGCGCAAACGTATTACGAGTCCGGAAAGTTCGAGTTGGCAATTCGGTACGGATTTTTTTTTTTTCAATAGTGTTGGATGCGTAAGATTGATAAGTCTTAGGTTCTTTGAAAGGATCTCCAAGACGTATAGGCGAGAAAAGTGGAATGCAATGCTCCGTCCACTCTTTCCTACTTGGTATGCATGCGCAAAGAAGTTGGGTGACGCGGAGCTGACGGTGAGGTTGTTGGTAGAGATGATTGGATATGGTACGTGGGTGTGCATGTGGTTTTGTTGTCAGATACTAATTTTCCATTACGGGGCACAGGCGACATCGACGGGGCGGCGGGGGCGTTGCAAGAAGATCTATTGAGACTTCTCCAGGTACGATACGATTCACATGTCAGCGAAAATGTTGCTGAATCAATGAGGGCGTTAGACGTCTGTACCGTTTTCATCGGACAACATTCTGGACGTTGACCTCAAAGAATCCGAGCCAATTTGTGGGAATTGCGACAGTCTTTCCTCTGGATAGCATTGACTCCTTATGTAGTGAACACTTCGGTGGTCTTTTGGAAACCCGAGGTTCGAGTGGGCGAGGAAGCAGCCTTCCAAATCACGTTGGCGGCACCGGCGAGTGCCATAATCTCTGAGCTCCCGATCCAGTCAGTTTCGATCTCATTTTCGGAAGGCTGCGCGCCGATTGTCATCCACCACGATGCATCTGCGAAATCCGAATTGGTACGACTCGTGCCGCTGGGTCAGGTACAAGGAGAAAAACCGGTCGAGGCGCGGGCGCATCTGAGGTGGCGGCCTGGGGACCAGGTCATCTTGAGTGGTACGCTCACTTCAGACATGCCTGGTGTATTTCGGGTACATATTTCCTTGTCCGCTCCTCTCAGCACGTTGACAAATCAACGGTCTAGGTGTCGGATATTATACTGAGGCTGAGGGAGGGGAGTTGGACGATCGACGTGCCGCACGAGCCATCTAAGTCGCGCGAATCTAGTTTCGTCGCTCCTCGCTGGTTGAGTTCAGTGAAACCCGTATCCTTTGTCTCCGTGGCGAGGGACGACTGTTCGAACGTGACGTGAGTGTGATGTGCCTCTCGATTTCAACCATGCAAACGACGCATTTTCTGCAGCATTCGACATCGGCCGCACCAACTTTCGATCTCGTTTTCGCATCGGGAGCCAGCGTTATTGGACGAGGAGTATCCAATCGTGATGGAGATCATGAACACGGACGACCGAACGCTGGACGTGGTCGTTGATGTATTGTTGCAGCCGACTGAGGTGGACGAAGCGGGTTCGTTTCCATCCCTCACTCGTTCTACCCCAATATGTCCCCACACTCATGTTCACATTTGACAGTGCAATCCATTGCCTTTGATGGCCAGAAATCGTCGGGATTGATCAAGGGCGTTCAGTTTGGGGAGCTCTGGCCGGGGGTCTCGGTCGTCAAGACGCTGCTGTTACTGAGCAGTGGGTCACCTGGTGATCGGACGATCGACGTGTCTGTGCAGTCGAGTACGACATTGCGGACGGTGGTCTTATCCCAACTCCAAGCACGATCGTCATCGCCAACTGAGACTCTGGGCACGTCGGAGAATCTGGACACCAGCGAGGTCCTACGGACGTTGTTGATCCCGACAGTGAGTGCGTTTGTTGCGCGGCGTGAGGTAGTGTATCAGCGATCTCTTCAACCTCCGCCGGCGTTGGCGGATCTGTCCCTCTTGGACGGCCCGCATTGGGAAGCGTGTGTAGGCGGGGAGGCGGTGGTGACGACGGTCGTAGAGTGTGCGGCACCATGTGGGGTGGAGATAGAGAAGGTGGAATTGCGCCGGATAGTGCGTATTTCTTGAATGCAGATTTCATGTTATTAGGGATGGCTGACTGGACGGTGTAGGAGAGTCAGAACGCGAGGGTGGTTGATACCACCTTGGAAGCGGGTATAGATGGCGTATTTCCTGGAGGTCGGTAACGCACGTCACAATCCGTGTGATCACTTGACGAAGTGTTTCTGACGACGATTTTCCCTCAGAATATCTCACCGGGGACCAATTCTCGGATATTTGTCGTATTGAGCTGGCCTCGACAGAAGGCGATACCGCAGACGACGACGTTTTACTTGGACCAGGGGAATATGTGCTGACGTGGAAAAGGCTCGAGTCTTATTTGTCATTGAGTCTCATCACTTGTCTGACGATGCTCTGTATCTAGAATCCAATCTTCTGTGCAACATGGGCCTCTCTCGTCAACACAGATCCCGCTCCCACTCCTCCGCCCCCCACGCGAAACTCTCGTCGCGCTCCTCAGCGTCCCCGCGACCGCCAAGTTGCACGCCCCTGTTCCGGTCCATCTGACGGTCCGGAACTGCCACGGGAGTCGGTCGGCGGTGATTAGCGTCGCGCTCGATCCACAACCGTCGGACGGATTCGTCGTTGCGGGGTTAAGGGACGCGCGGCTACCGTTGGTGTTACCTGGTGCTGAAGAGCGGGTGACATGGAACGTGATTCCGATCGAGTGTGGGTACGTCAAGGTGCCTCGCGTGAGGGTGATGGATCACCGGGGAACCTCGGCAAGTGAGGAGGGTGTGGTCAAGGAGAAGGAGGGCGAGGGCGAGGTAGTGAGGGTGGTGGATGTGCGGTTTGAGCGGTTGAATGGGATGGGGGAGGAGGGAGGTCAGACAGACATGGGCACGATCTTGGTGTTGCCCTGACCTGCATGTGTAGGTATTACACATGGCACAGTAGTCATTAGCATGTCTGACAAGTCGGCAGCACACTTTGGGGAATGGAGTAGATGCCTCTTCTATTGGAATCTGGCTCCAACTACATGTGGGCTGTCGTTGAGGTCAATGGACTACCACGTTCGATTCAACGCACCAGGCCCACTGCGACTCTCCATTCCAAGTTCTCGTGGCCTTGTACCCAATAAATAGTCTTGGAGAGCAGTGGGCACCATTCCAAAGGTTCGGCCTGGGTCGTCGCATTCGTCAGACCAAACTAGTGTCCTTGTCGTCAAAGAAGTCTTGTTCATCGAGGTAACACTATCGTCTTTGACTCATCGACGAAGATCCTCGCCAAGACTCTCGCGTCGGGGTCTCGGCTTCGGCTGTGCAGCAGCACCGGCAAGTCTTGTGCCGAGCAGGGTGAGTCCTCGGCACTGGGGTGATTCAGAGTCCGATGTGAGAGCGCCAAGCCGAGTGGATGCCAAGCCAGAGGACGACGAGGATGATGACCGGCCGCGCATGTCTCCTCCTCCTCCTCCTCTTCCTCGGCCAAGCTGCCATGGCGCAGTCCCACAGCAGCTCGTATACCCGCGACCCCATCCTCGAGTTCCGCCCTCCCTTTGTCCAGTCCCTCCCCGTCCAGATCCTCCTCTCTGGCATCACCCTCACCCTCGCCGCCGTCCTCCTCCTCCACCTCGTCTTTACCGCTCAGTACCACTGGCCCCTCGCCCGCACCAACTACATCCTCCAGCTCACCGGCGTCACCTCCCTCCTCATCACCATCTCTGCCACAATCTATGTCGTCTTTTATGCCACCATGCAGCAGAGCCAGCACTGGCCCTACATGCTCAGCTATCTCGCCGTCGACATGCCCGTCCGCAACAGCTCTGCCAACTCTACCGACCCCACCCTCCTGTACCTCCAGCCCTGGACGACCCCAGAGCGGGCCACCTGGGTCGTCTTGAACGCGACCACCTCCGTCGTCGTGCAGGTCCGTCTTCTCCGTCCCCCTCTTCGCCTTCTCACACACACGCCAAGCAGATCACCCACATACACTTCCTCACCCTCTTATTTCCCTCTGATCTCGAGGCTAAACTCATCTTCGGTCTGATCGGTATGTCCTCCGGCCCCCTCATTGACCGGCCTCTCATTCTCCGCGCTCAGGCCCACTCGCGATCATCTCCGCCGTCATGCAGCTGTTGCCCCTCATATGTGGCCACAGCGTCCACGCCATCGCAGAAGACACCCGCAACGTCTGCAACGCCGCCCTCTCCGTCCTCTTTACCTTGTTTCTCCTCATATGGGGTTTCTTCGTGAACCGTCGTCAAGCCTGGCGCACGGACGGCGGCACTGCCGCCTTTGGCGTAGGCGCCATCATCCTCGCCATCATCTCCACCTCCCTCAACTTTCTCTACATCCCACGACAGGACCAGTACGCGTGGATGCCAAAACTCATGTGGGCCGTCACTCTCTGGCAGAGCTTCCTCGGTTGGTGGTGGTGGGTCGGCGCGGGCATGGGCGTACGCGAAGTCGAAGAGCTCTTGCAGCGTGAGAACAAGCGCCAGCAAAAGCGCCTCTTGCGTGCCCAGCGACGCAAGGAGCAACGCGAAAAAGCAAAAACCGTGTGGAAAGGGGTCACCGGCGCGTTCAGGTTCACCAGGGCCGACCCCTCTGTCTCCGTGGCAGACGGGTCGAGCGTGTCGACGGTCACCGCGCTGGGCTGTTCGCCGTTTGTGCAGCCCATGCAGATGGTCCAGCGCTGGTTTGCCCGGCTACGACACGCCCATCTCACCGCGGCGCATATCCAGGCCACCGAACGTGCCGAACGCCTCCACCAAGTCTATCAGCGCCAAGAAGACCGGAATCCAGACCGGAAGCAGGTCGTTGGATGGGGCCTCGGCAGTTTTGGCATACGCGAGGTGGAGCGCGAGCGGCGGGCGGAGATGGAGGCGGAGGAGATGGAGATGGAGGTGCGGATACCCCACGAGGAGGACGAGGAGGGGGAGTGGAAGGACGAGCCTGCGGTGCAGGACCCAGTGCCCGACGGGGAGCTGCGATACCGGGGTGTCGAGCGGTCGCGCGCGTCTCCGTCTGCAGAAGACTCGGCTGGGTCGTCGCTCTGGTGGTGGGGTCCCCTTCGGCGGTGGCGTCTCAAGGACTCGACGACATATCGGTGACGGCCATGTACCTTTACCTTATATAATCTCTGTGTAATCTACTGCATGTACACCAGTCGCTGCCTTCACTTGCTGTGTTTTTCGATGAGCTTGCTCGCAAATGCAGATTAAATACATCTAAAAGTGTGCTGTCTACGATACTGCCACGCCCGCCTCGGCAGCGCTCAGCTGCGCCGCCATGAGTGCACGGAACCGCGAGTCTTTGCGACCGACGAGCTCGCGATACGTCCCCGACTCGGATATTCGTCCATCTAAGTAAGTCCGTCCGTCAGTCTCAGATCGCAACTTGTACGAGATCAAACGCCAAACTCACCCTCGAGCACCACGATCCGCTCCGCCCGCGCGATCGTCGACAGCCGATGCGCAACGATCACGCACGTCGTCTGCCGCTGCGCCAAAATCTTGTCGATTGCATCATTGACCCGATGCTCGCTCGTCGCGTCCAGCGCGCTCGTCGCCTCGTCCAGCGCCAGAATCGCGGGTCGTTTCAGCAGCGCGCGGGCGATGGCAAGGCGCTGGCGTTGACCACCGCTCAGACTCTGTCGGCCAACTGGTGGGAGGTGAACATCGTCACCGTGAGCTGTGCGTTCCACCACGGCCGCGGGCAGGGGACACGCACTCTCGGTATCGAACCCTTTGGGCATCCCCCAGACGAATTCGCAGTTGGCGAGTCGCGCAGCGTGCTCGATCTCTTCTCGAGTGGCGGTGGCGTTGCCAAAGGCAATGTTAGACGCGATCGTGCCGGTGAACAAGACAGGTTCCTAAACGGGGGGAACTGTAAATCAGGGGCAGCGAGACCGAGGGGAGGAACAGACCTGCGGTACAATGCCAATGACATTCCGCCACGAACTCGGGTTGAATTCGCGAATGTCTACAATCATCCCAGTCACGCTCATACAAGGTCGCAAACAGACGTACCTTGTCCGTCAAACGTGACCTTGCCACGAACGGGATCGTAATACCGAAGGAGGAGCGACTGTACAGATGACTTGCCTCCACCGCTCTTGCCCCTAATTCGTGCGGAGTCAGCCATACACCCAGAACACGCACAGCAACGTACACGATCGCCACGTTCTCACCAACGCCAATCTCGAGGTTAAAGTCGTCTAGGACTTGGACACCCTTCCGACTCGGGTATTCAAACCCGACGTTCTCGAACCGGATGACACCGCGTCGTGAGGGGTCGAGGTCGATCCCTTGGTTTGGCATGATCGCGGGCTTGCGATCGAGGAGCTCGAAGATTCGCGTGCCAGCACCAATACCGCGCATGATCGAAGACTGTGTTGCAAGTGTCATGAGTCATGCTACAACTTGGACACAGGCGCAGAACACGCACGAAAAATCCGCTAATGGGCTGTGTCAACCAACGAAGGTACGGTCAAGAAAAATGTCTTACGTGAGCATCTGCAGGCCATTTCCGACGTACGCCGTATAGAGCAGCAAGCTGGTCAAGTCTCCGACAGTGATCGCGCCCTGCGAAACGAGCGTGCCGCCTAGCCAACTATCAGCTGGGTCGCATACCCTCAGCTCAAAACATACCGTATCCCAACAGACCGAGGATCGTCATGTTCCCGCTCCAGCCCGTGCTTCCGAAAAAGATGCCCGATGCGACAGCCTCTTTGCGTGCAAGGGCGAGGACGTGATTGATGCGGTCGTGGAACTTGGCTTGTTCTTGCGCGTTGGCGTTGAAGGCTTGGACTGTTCGGAGAGCCGAAAGGGACTCTTGGGCGACCTTGGTCATTTCACCTACCGCTTCTTGGGACTGGTTGGACAGTTTTTTGAGATACCGACCATAGTACACCTGAGCGCAGCTCCGTAAGTCGCGTGTGATACCCGTAGAACGGGAAAATCTCTTACTGCACCGAGAGATACCGGAGGGACGATGCCGAGCATCATAAACGTCAGGGTTGGCGAGAGATAAAACATGGCGCCAACTACCTTGCATGGTACATGAGCTATCGTGGTATTGAACCCAAAGCGTACGCACGTCCGACAGAAGACATGATGACAGCACGAAGCCCGTCCGAGAGATTCTGTGTGATACTGACCGTGCGCGTCGGTCGATCGCAGCATATGTGTGCATGTTGCAACGCACCTTTCACCGACGATGCTCGAATCGGCGCTCAGTCTGCTCAGCACGTCGCCTTCGCCTTTTTCGACAAACTCGACTTCCTGGCGGAGTGCAGCTTCGTAGGTGCGTTCACGCAGCCTCGCGACGATCCGTTGACCTCGATGGGCAGAGCATCAGCCAGTCGGTCTGACGAGCGGGAACAGAGACAAGGGCATACCAGACATGCGCATGAGGAACGATCGAGCGGCGTTACAAGCTGCGCCTGTGGTAAACGCTACGAGGAGTATGCCCGAGGCCTGGTAGATCGAGAGTCCATACGGTATATGCTGCGCGCGTCACACGCAAATCAGGGTGCAGAGTCAGATCCCGAGGGTGACATGAGGGAGAGCACTCACTGGATCGTCGGTGGAGAAGAAGTCGATGAGTTTGCCGACGGTAAGGGGGACGGTCATGGCGACCGAAGAAGAGACGAGGAGGAGACATATGGCGAGGAAGAGCGGCTTTCTCTCGGGTTCCGCGAGGGTGACGACCTTGCGAAAGGACGAGCCCGAGTTGGGGGCGGGCCTGAGGGCCTGGGGAAGGAGACGCGAGAGAAGAAGGCGGGGGGCGGGGGGCGGGTGGGAGGCGAAGGTGCGTCGGAGAGCAGGGACGGGGCGGGGCGGGCGAAGGGCGGGGCGGGGCGGGCGGAGAACGAGGCGGGGAGAGACGAGCACCTGCGACCGGGCAGCGCCAGCGGAGAGGACACACAACCCGACCATCGCAGTGGACGTTCAGTCGGTCAGTACATTCACCCACGTGACTCCACTATGTACGCCGTGCAACCGCGCCTTCAAAGGCAGGCCGTCCCCCGGTCCAGCGCACAACCATGTCCAGCACTCTCTTCTCCATCCACCGGACCACCATGCTCTCCTCCTCCCACACACCAGTCGTCCACACCGCCATCGGTCCGCGTCTCTCAAGCCCTGCACCCGCTCCTTGCATGCGGTTTGCCATCACAACGTCCGTGAATATCCGGTCCCCAACGATCACCAGCTCCTCGTCCTTGATCGGGTCTCGCAGCGTCGAAAAATACCCACGTATCGATTTGATGCACGAATACCCGGGTTTCAGCGAGTCGTGGCGCAACACGGGAACTGAAAGATGGTGCGAGACAGATTCGGCCTACGAATACGTCGGTGCAACATCGCGACCTCACTTGGTGGACCTTACCTGGACCTGCCCCGCGTCGTGCCTGGTGCCGGCTGAATTGCTGACAATGAGCACGTTTCCATCGCCAAAGACCTCTCTGCATTCTTTCCAAGCATCCTGTCGTAGACTATGAGGGCATCTCAAGGTCCGGCACAGTGGGACAGACCTCGAGTTGCGGAACGAGTCGGTCTTGGTACGGCACAGTCTACATCTGGGTCAAGCACACGCTCGACTGGGGAACATGAAGCGACGTGCCAGACAATTGTCCTTGTCAAAGACTGCACCTCTGTACCCAGCTTTCCGAAGCGCTACAAAGTCCAACTGGCGAATGTCTGTGCTACAGTAAACAGAACAACGTCGGTTGAATGCGAGAACGCCGGTACATCGTTCTGACCTGCAACTTTGACATGGGGCAGAACGACGCGGGGTTTCCAAAAGAGCTGAAAAGGCGCGAGCAGACCAGGAATGTTCAGCGGCATGGTCGAGGTCTTGCACAGCCATCGAAAGGTCAATCCTCAGCGCTCGGACTTTGCCGTTCTATCAATTTTTTCCCCCGTTCATCGAAAGCCCCTCTTTCTAATGGTCAAGACGAGATCCCAGACCGCTGCAGAAAAAACCAAGCTGTCAGAAGCAGTCGAATCATCCCATGGAGCACCGCTTGTCCAGGGCGGACAACACCTAGCAAAGAGGCCTCAACGAGGGCCACTGGACCTCGACGTGCTGTTGATCGTACGTACCAAAACCTTCCTTGTCACACCGGTTTGCTGATCGACGAGATGACCACAGATTGCCGAATATGCCCACCCTCGCGATATCTTCAACCTTGCACGCACATGCAGATATTTCTTGGAGCTGCTCACCGACGAGTCCTCGTCACTCGTGTGGAGGACCGCTCGTAGCCATCTCAAGGGCATGCCTGACTGCCCGGTAGACTTGACGGAATTTGGATATGCACAACTCGCGTTTGACACTCGTTGTCACGTACGTACGGGCACTGTGGGATTCGAAATGTCATGACACATGATACAGGGCTGTGGACATTATGCAGATACAGTCTTTTGGGAAATGCGGCGCAGGTATTGTCCAGGTTGCAAGCTTACACGGTGAGATTCCACGGACGACCTACTACATGGGATTTGATGTCACGAACTAACCTAGGCTTTGTCGTCTGTCTTCCTGCTCCGAGATCATTCAGAAAAAGTATGTCTTGGGCTTGGGGCATCTCCCCAGTGGGAAGGGTATGTGCTATAATTATTCGTGTTACGGCTGCGGGACCGCGTTTCAGAAACACCATTATGTGTTGACAGAGAGCAGATGGAATTGTTCATGGACAGGTATAAGCGTGCCCCCGACAGGAAACGACTGATAGGCGACAGGCAGGAAAGGCTTGTCGCTATATGCAGGGTTCGTTCCATGTATATCATTTTAATCCGTTCCCTGTTCTACTTTGAAACAGCATGCACACCGATGCGAAATTTGGTATAGGGCCGAACAGAAAGTTGTTCTGCAAAGGCGAGATAAAAGAGCTCTTTAACCCGGTCGCAACAACTTGGGTATGAGCCCGATGTTTTTTTTTTTTGGGAGGCCGTGCCATTCAGTGATGCCGCAGACCCATTTTCGATGCCACTAAACTTCTTTTAGACAGAGGTTGGGCAGGAACAGATGTTTGTCCCAGTACTTGACTGCAGTTGCACACATTTCCATTGACATCACTGGCTTGCAATGTACCATGACCCTCTGGCGTTGGAATAAGAGTCCCATAGATGGTTGTGTGAAGCAACACAAGTATTGGGTTGCTGGATCGACTGGGTCTCATCACGTGACTCCATTCGCCCACGACGACCGACCAAGTTGTCTGCTACGATCGACCATGGACGACTTCGACTTTGACCGTGCTGCGTCTGCCTTCCCAGACATCTCCCTCGACGGCGAAGGCGACGTCCCCTCTTTTCCAGCCGTCTCCGCCCCCGCTCCACCCTCCGCCTTCTCCTTCGACGACTTTACCAGCCCACCGCGGCAGACCTTCAACCAAGTCAAGGTGACCGGCGACAACGAGATAGAAAAGTTCGAGGACCAGTTCCCAGAGCTCGACGTCGGCCACGTACGTCTCTTTTCGTGATCGCTTGGGCCTGTCGCAACAACGGGGTGCTGACGTTTTGGCTAGACCGTGTCGCCGCCTCCGCCTGCGCAGCCCACCTTTGGCGCAGCCCCTCCGTTCGCTCCCCGGCCTCAACCCTCCACGTTTTCGTCAACGCCCATTCTGAACCAACACATCCAAGAAGACGAACCCCAGGTCATCAGGTGCGTAAGACCACATACACGCCCCAACTCTTTCCGCACCCAACATGTCATCTGGGACAGGGAATGGCGCGAGAAACAAGCAGAAGAGATCAAGCAGCGAGACGAGGCGAGTAAGGCAAAACGTCAGGAGACCATCTCCAAGGCAGAGGCTGCCATCGATCAATTCTACGAAGAATACGCTGCCAGAAAAGAGCGATCGATCCGGGAAAACAAGTACGTTCTTTTTTTTTTTTCCGTCTCTGCGTGGAATTGATTGCTGATGGTGTGCGAATTTTGATAGAGACCAAGAGGCGGATTACCTCGAGACCCTTCAGTCGTCGCTCACCAAGGGTACCACTTGGGAACGAATCTGTAACACCATCGAACTCCAGAACTCGCAGAGTAAAACGATTGCCCGGACTGGTACCGGAACCACCGACCTTACTCGGTTCAAGGAGGTGTTGTTGAGATTAAGGCGGGAGGGGGAGGCTGCACCAGGGGCAGCGGGTTACTAGAGTACGCATACAGTGTGCTGTCATCATAATTCCCTTGGATCCCAGATAACATGTAATCGTCCAGTCATAGTTTCGAAACAAGTCCAGAAGAGAGGTGGGCCTCTACCCAGGAGATGCACTCCTCGATCAACTTTTCTTTGACTCCATCAGGTTCGTTGTGCAACTCATGGAACCCATTCTTTACAGAGATTTGTGAGATAGCCTGGGGGACAGCAACAAACATACCGTGTACGGCGAGAACGTCTTGTCTTCTATTGAAAGCAAGTCATGGAATTTCTCCGTGGCCTTGAACGACGTGATCTAAAAGCATGTCAAGTCACGACAGTTGGTTGACAAACATGCACATCTATCTACCTTGTCCTCAGTGCCATGGACGAGCAAAACCTGTCCGGACTCAGTATATAATCTGGAGCATAATGGAAAGGACGAACAGGTAACTGTTTAGGCCACTGCGCGTAGTCCTTGGCTAGAAGGCCTTCCCCCTGAAGAGCGTCAGCGTCGTGCCAATATCAACGAGGGACCCGTACGCCATCCAACATGTCACTCAACCCCCGGAGGGAACCAAATAGCTTGGTCAGTGGATCTTTCAGGTATGCTTCTTGGACCGCGACATCGTGGCATATTTCCTGCGTCTCTCAATCCTGGTGGACATGAGACCGCACAGAGTGACCTACCTTGGCATCCAATGGGGCGGAAATCAACAAGGAAGGAGCGAGTCGACTGGCTTTGCCGCCAATCCACCGAGCGACTTTGCTTGCGGGCTTGGTCTGTAGTATGAGTGGGCTGGTGGAGATGACCCCAGAGATGCCTGAGACAGTCTCCTTGGATGGCGGACCCTGCGTACGAGTAGGAAATGCGAGGACCAAGCCGCCGCCCTAAAGTCTACATGTTCGAGTGCACAGCTGAATGGAGGAAGCGACCTACCATCGAATGTCCGTACAAAAAGACGGGCACGCCTGTGAACTGCTGCTTGGTGTGCTGAACGGCCCATTCCATGTCCTCGAGTTGCTCCCTCCAGCTCGTCTTTGCGTACGCGCTGTCCTTGCTCTTGTTCTGCTTGTCCTGTGCGGTCCTCCCGAAACCGCGCTGGTCATAGGCGAAGATGGCGATGTCGCGTGAGGACCAGGCTAGAAAGACATGTTCATAGCGCGCGATGTGCTCTACGAACCCGTGGACGAACACGACTGCAGCTTTGGCAGGGGAGGAAGGACGGTATGTCCGGGTGAAGAACTGGGTTCCCTGGGGGCCACTGAGCCAGGATTCAGTGAAAGGTGACTGGGACATGGTTCAACTTGAAGAACGCGCGACAAAACACGTCTGTCAGATTTCGGAGAAGAGTGGGTCAATCTGGACCTCGTTGGCGCTGCCATCCTGCACGCTTCATTGCGACCTGATTCTCTGACAACAAGTCATCGAAGACCCTGTTGTATTCGTTCGCTCCCAGTCTCAAGAGATGTATGGTACATGAGACTCACGTGACCGTAGTCCCTCTTTCCATGGCGAGCCTGTGTCGATCGTCGTGGACGCACCTCTCCAGCGCCGTTCGCCGGCCATCACCAAGGTCTCCACTTGCCAGATGCCCTCACAATCGCCAAATGTCGCTGCTCAGCAGAGTAAGGGGTGCGTTCAAGACTGCAGAGTCGCGAGTGCTCGATAAAATTACTTCCGTCCCGTTCTACGAGCTCTCCAACCCGCCTGCACCGATACAATTCAACTGGCTGTTCCTCTCTTTGGATGCAGTCTTCACGTTCGTGCTTTTCTATGCTGACGTGCCATGGCTCAATGGGATACACGTCCTAACAGAGGGGCAGGCGTTGCCATGGCCTGGCGGTACTGGACATACGACGTCCCGAGTGACGAGCAAGGTGCATCTCCAAAACGAGAGCTTCGACCTGCCAACCATCGGCTCGCGCTCGCGTGTTTCCACATTGGTGTCGGATCTCTCGTCGCCCTACGACTCATAAACGTGCGACGTTCGCATGTTCGGAAGCTCTGGTTGTTTCCTGGATCCGTCCCAGGAAACTATCGCCGGGGAAAACTGTTGCCGTCGTTGGACACGATCGTGGTGGAAAACTACTCGCCGTTTAACCCTCGGGTCGAGTTCACGTTGGAACGAAACGCGTATCGATTTACTGGACATAAACAGGATGTGATCCTTCGTTTGACACCTCCGGGTGGGCGGGAAGACGGGTTCGTTCTGCTCACCGAGGGAGTGCAGATTGATGGCAAATCAGTCCCTCGGGGCGAAGCACTTCAAGAGATTTTGAATCCATTCCAACCGTCTGGACCAACTACGAATTCCTGCACAAAGACGAAGGTTTGCGTCCGTTCATTGATTGTTTCCGGATTGACTGACACCGTCAAAGCCGAAGAAAAAGAAGCACTCGTCAATGTCTACTGCTACCAGCTGACGTGGTCTTTGTTTATGTTACATTTATTGTTAGTCGAGAGTCGCTCGTTCAATAATAACCATGCGCTGTCGAGGCAGTGCGAGACTACGTAGACGAGGCTTCCTAACTCGTTCGCTTACTCTTGTGACACTTGGGCGATGCCTGGTACATCCTACTTGCCTCACATCTTGTACTCCACCGCGCTGACTTCGGTGTCGATCCATCTACTCTGGCAAAGAAATAATGAAAGGGAAGACCGTGCGCGTTACCATGCCCAAGTGTCGATCCTAGAAGACCTCGCCCAGCAACTTCGCTCTGGCGCGCCCATCACCGACGACGAAATCAACAGGCTCAAAAGCCTCGCACGCACGCACGGGCAGGGCGAGGGACCGAGACAGTCCACTGAGGTGACAGTGCGGTGGTCGGAAGTGATTTGGGGCAGAAAAGCGGGAGGCGACAGCTGGCAGAAGAACGAGTGAGCGCGACTTTGGAGACGGGTATGCGTTGCATGTCTGTCTGTACACGACACGTCTCCCAGCTCACTTTTTAGTCCGGAGAGTCTGTAAACACAACAGATGTACCGTCTTTCGCAGCACCACAGCGGTGGCCAGCGCTGCCCTCATCATTCCTCTGATGTACCACTGCAAGTCCCTGTTGCCTTGGCCCCATCATTGGAAAAGCATTGGATCATAATATACACAAGGTTAGATATACTGATCGGCGACAAACGCCATACAAGTGACAAGAATGTAAACGGCATCCACTGCCCCAACCGGAGGAGCGTAAGTCGAAGGCGCGGAAATCATTTGCCCCACTGTGTAGCAACTTTAGTTGAGATAACAACGGAGAATGGAACAGACTCTGACATACAGCACTGCGGGGAGGTGTCTGCTTTGTCTTTTGTTGTTCCGCCTGCCTCGCTTCCTTCTCTGTCCTCCCCCCCTCTTCTTTCTCGTTGACTTTCGCTTTCTCCTGTTTCTCGTTCTCCCTTTCCTTGTCTTTCCGTACTTTCTCCTCCCTCTCTTGTCTCTCCTTGGTTGTTCTTGCCTTCTCCTTCTCCTTCTCTTCTGCTACGCTGTCTTGCGAGGCAGTTGCGGATTTCTCTCTGCCCTCTTCCTCCCCGGCGCGTGGCTTCTCCGTCTTCTTGCATGAGTCGTTGCCATTCGCTTGGCTCTCCTGCTTCTCCTCTTGACTTTCCTTCCCTGCCTGAGGAGAGTTGTTCTACGAGTGTGTATTAGTTAAGACGACTTTGTTGTAGCGCAAATACCACCTACCGTGTGAGATGACGGATCAGTGGCAGGCTGCGCCTTCCTGTCAGGTACCTGTGGGTCCCTGACTTTTATTGTTGAATCTACACCAGCCCTCTGATGGCGCTCGCCGCCCAAGCGTGAAGCTTGGGCCCCCGATCCCGTGGATCTACCATCTGACCGGGAGCCCAAGCTCTTCTTGAAAAACCTCATGACTGTCTCCCTCAATGATTCGTCGCCAAGACTGGCGCTCGTTGGACTCTCGTGACCCAACTCGGCAGCCTGGCGTTGCGCATCTTCACGCGCTTGGAGGATGTTGATCAGTGTCTCCATTTGCAGGAGACGTCCGTCCGCCTCAGTCGGCACAACAGGGCTTTTGCACAGCTCGACATACGAGTCGAGGAGGCGGTCGTCGTCGATGCCATGGTCAGTATAGATAGAGATCCTCTCTGCGGGGGATAAGTTCTGTCCATCGAGATGGTAAATAGCTAGTTCCCTGATCTTGTGGAACTCCCAACGTGAGGCGAGGCCAAGGATGGTAATCCAATTCTGCTTGGTTTGCTGATGATGAGAGTACTCCCTGAGGGGTCAATCAATCGAATGAGCCGATTCGCTCGATGGCATCCCAAGTACAATGAAACGCACGTATCATACCACACCCAAAGGAGTAGTGCAAAGTCATCGGCCGTCACGTCGAGCGTGAAGGGGCTCTCGTCTGTGCCAGCCTGCGGGTCGACCTCCACAGAGCTTGCAAAGAGGTCCCGAAAAATGACCGACTCACGGTCAAAAAATGACTTGTGAACACGGAATAAGGTATTGTCCGTCTTCGAGTTTTGCGAGTTGCCGCCACACGTCACATAGCATGCGTTGATCAGCCGAATAACCTCGGGTCCCCACATCAGATCAGACATACCAAAAACGAGATGCTCCCGTCGTTCAAATAGTAAATGGGATGCTTGGTCACTCGTCCGAGCCCGCTGCCCATGTCTATGGATGATGGGACACAGGGGGTGATGCAAGAGAGATAAGTGTGGGCGAAAGGACGCATTCGAAACCGACACTATCTATACCCGACCACGGCGTCTCTTCTCGGAGAGATCCATCGGGTCCAGGGGTCCCATGTCGCAATTGGGGGCGGATCCTGTGAGGATGTCGCTTCGCGTGGGTTCCAGACATCCAAACTCAACAGGAGGCACTCCTAACGCTATCCAGCCATCTCAGGCGGTCGCCTTTGTAGCGAGAATGCGGCGATAGCGTGATCAAAGGCGCAGTCAACATCTACAGCAACGCGGACCTACAAAACGCCTTATCGGAGCAGATGATATGGCTACATCAACGTGTCAGCGAAGCTGATCATGAAACTGCGGTGCATACCTGTGGATCCGACTCCGCCCGTCAGCTGGTACTAGAGGTCAGTTACACAGCATGATTCCAAACCAAGTCAAACCCTACACACAATACAGCAAGAGTGGCGCAACAAACATACAACCACGTGTTCTGCCTTCTAGTCCACCTCCCGTGGCGGCGACGAACCACGCGCAGACCACGTCATTCTTCAAGCACCCTGAACGTCACTTGTTCCCCCCTTTGGAGCATCTCCACCACACAGACGTCGCGTATGCCCATCAATTTATAGTGAACACCTTCTTCGATCTCTTCCTTTCGCAAGCTGTGGCTGCGTCCGCGTTTGCTGTGGTCAGCACCATCTTCTGCGCAGATACAATAATGCTCACCACTGGGCGAGGTGACGTAGCGCATGGGCATACAGCATCGCATCCCCAACGCAAGGCCGACACAGCAGGCATCGCGTCCAATCCGGGGAAAACGCCTTTTGCACTGATTGTTCGACAGCTTGAATCTCATCAATGTACTTGTCACTGACAAGCTGCCAGCGTGGCGACTCGGAAAGGGGCGCCAGCCCAATACCAATGCAATGATAAAAGCGAGCATGCCAAATCTATGTTCAGCAGTCAGCACTTGCTCCTTGCTCTTCTCATCAAAAGAGAAGTCGTACCGCGTGCTTCCAGTTCATAACAAGAACACGTCCCTCGCACACCAGACATCGTAGTCGAGCGTTGCGCTGGTTCACATCATGCACAGTGGCCACATTGGGATCCAGTCCACATGCATGGATAACATAGGGAGCTTCCTCCAAGAATCGGAGTCCAGGAATAATCTCATTCAAGTGACCTTCGCGACCAGGAAACTTCGCGTCGTTGCACATTGAGATCGAGAGTACTTCGGGATAAGGAAAAGCCCCTGTGCCACCCACGCGGAACACAGCACAGGCAAGTTTTAGTTTGTCCAAGTCCATCTTGGTTGATTCTGCATACTCGTCACGATTGCAGGAAATGTCGTTCAAAGATAAACAAGAGGGGATCTTCACCAATCTAGCCATTTCAAAGTTGAGCTTCTTCATCCACTCGTCAACCAGTGCGGGCAGTTGTACAAATGCGGATGCAAACGGCTTCTCGTCCGTCCGAAATTCCTCTGGAGTGCTTATGATATCTCTGAAAGGAGGGAAACGGGCGAGGTCGGCCACATGTGGAAGCAGGTCAACCGCCGGCGCATCTTGTGATCCGTACGTCACGTATCTGACGTATTCGCTCACTAACAAGCCTCGACGCGCTGGATAAACAATTAACTCTAGTCGTTGCGACCGGAGGTCATTCATGATCTTAGCCCACTCTGGCCATATCCGGTCCCATTCTAGCATGTATATCATCAGCTCTCACTTCGACGCAAGATCCTTTTGTGAAGGCTGACCACTGTTCGTCAGAGGCTTGAACTTCTTGGAAACAGACTTGTTGCATTTTGCAATGAGCTTGTCTCTGAAGTACGCGAGCTCGGGCTCATACCCAAGTTGCGTGAGGCGCTCGAAAATGCTACACCAACTTTAGATCAAGACCACGACTGTCCAAGAGAAGGAGCTAACCTCGTTTGTCGCTCCTTCCGAAGTACTTCCAAGTCAAATCTGTGCACTCGTCCTTTCCGTTGCTGCCAGTATTCACATTTCCGTGCATGCTGTTAGGATCACTTAGATGACGATAAAAATACAGAATCAAACGAACTAACCAAGTGTATGATATGACGCTGCTGCCGCTTCTGATTTAAAAGTTGTGCCTTGTCAGAGGACCAGTGATATTCACGTGTGAATGAAATCATTTGATCCCTATCAACCCACTGCCCGGAGTCTGGAAAATGGTCCAGATGTGCATGGGTTTCAGTTGCTGACCTCACATACCCTCCCCTATCGTGAGTCGTTCATACGGTAGAACATTGTTTCCACGGATCTCCTCATCGCAGAAGCGAAGATGGCAAAGTCTAGTAATGTATGTGAACCTGGTACCCCGGCTAATATATCCCAATCTCGTACCGTGCAACTTTGCAGGCTGGGCAATACCTACGGCGCACGTTCCAGAGAACAGATTTTGCCGGTTTACCACAGCTCTGTGTCACACCTCAGGTTTCGAACGATTTCGAGAGGCTGCACCTACGTGGCACCGTGTGTAGAACACGAGGTTTGTGTATTCTGGTTCAGCCAAGTCAGCTGGGCAATCAGGTAGACCCTCGACTTGGCGGAGAGCAGTCTTCCAAAGAAACGCTGACGATCTGTGCATCAAGAGGCCACGGAGAGACTTGCATGTACGCGCAACATTCAGGAGGTCCATAGGATAGATATATGCGAAAATCTAGTATTGCCATGCGATCAGCCAAGAGTTAAAACACGACAAAAATCCACGCACGATGTACAGCTCGTCGATATTTAATCTGCACAATCCTCCCTGCTCGACTCGACGCCGCTTTTTCGATGTCTCCGCGCCGTCTCGGGGGCGCTTCTTGAGTGGCAGTGCGACACCTCCAACGGTATTCTTCTGTGGCAAGACGCTGACCTTGTAGTGGACTCGACCTGGCACGATCCTGTCCACAGCTGATCTTTGTTGAGCCATTGTGCAAGTTGGTGGACAGGGGATGCCATGCGGATCACGTTCCCTTTTTATAGTGGCTATGCCTCTCGTTGCGGGGCTATATTGTCCGGGACCAATTTGGATTAGGTGAAGCGTCCGGAGGGATTGGCGTCCCGTCACCTGGTGTCCTTTCAGCTCGTCGGAAAAGCTGAGACTCGACACGGTGCACTTACTGACGTCCTTTTCGAAGTTGCAGTAAAGGCATTCGCCGGTTGAAGCACTTACGACTCGAACCGGGCACTCTTTGGGTCACCTTTGACAAGAATCGTTGTCTGGTATGTGCCTGTTGGTTTGGGTCCTGGCAGGTTTTGACTCTATGAGGATGATGACGTACGAGATCTGCGGCTTCTGTAACTTGGAGTTGTAACACAACGAGTATCGCCCACCCACGAGGATTGACAAGGGACCTTTGAGGGAAAGATCAACGTCGATTCTGCACTTGAAGAAAGTAGGATGCAAGTCGGGTCGGGTTAACATGAGGTAGCACCCTTGAAATGTTTTCTCAGGCCATTTTCCGTCGTTTGTCTCCGCCTAAATCGACTTTGTTCTTACAGGGACTTCGGAGCAGTACATATAAAGCTACACA
>JBBPUK010000047.1:80548-94132 GCA_038094635.1 Tylopilus cervinicoccineus | reverse complement strand
AAGATAGTAGCATCAACTGAAGAAATGTCAGTTCAAATGCATACGACATACATGGAGCAACAGTCTCACAAGGTCCTGCGTTGGTGATGCTTCCGTTTAATTGTGTCCCTGAGAGACCGCTCAGCTAAATGGGTCATATTATGAGAAAGCCTCGGTTACCAAAGGAAGTCTCCTGAGGACTCGTTATCAGGACGGTGTCGACGCTAGAATCCTGATCTTGATAAAGAAATCATCTAAGGATCGTCATGCATACCTAAGCACGGATCCCGATACAATTTTCTGCACAATGGGTTGCGCCAACACAGGTAAAATGAGATTCAAGCTACTATCAGTTGCAATTGGAACGTTGAGTTGTGTGTAGTTCAGGGTTGTCGCATATTCGCCTGACCGAAGAATCAGGAACCAGAGACAGGTGACAAGAGCGACGACATACCAATCATAAGTTCCGCAGACATTTGGACATCAGAGCGCAATTGCTTAAAAGCTGTATCGACGAAGGTGGGCAGGTCGAAGCCGCTGGGAGAGCGCGTTCAATGCGGGAAATTAAGTTACTAAACGCTCGTACGTGTAAATATTGCTTCTACGACCGACTGGAGTCGAGTCTGCGTTCGTGGCTTTGACATAAGAATATCCACCCAACGCCACAACGCCGTCCAAAGGTGCTGGATCAAGGCCAGCCTGTACAGCGAGAACACGAGTCAGAGTGAACAACGTCGGAGGGTCAAAGTTCATGTTGAGGTCCAAAGGCGGAGATGTCGTCGTTGACTTTCCAGTTGCGGAGAAGTTGGTGGCCGTCGCGATGGTACCGAGAGCAAGTCCATGAGATGTAACAGAAGATGTAACGTGGGTGACCTCAAAACCTGCCGTGAATGGATTAGCAAGGTCAACTGTGACCTGGCTAATATTGTTCTGGTGGAAGGTCGTTGAGAGTACTGGCGAATATTTAGAAGGTAGTAATGTAGAATCTATTAAGACTTACTCTCCAGTGACCCGCTAGATAACAAACTCGATTTCAAGCCGGGTAGAGTTGTGGTGATATTCAAGCTTTCAAAAGCGGGCAACAAAGAGTCGACCTGCGTGCTACCACTGAACCCAACAATCGCGAGCTCGACATCTAAGGCAACTGGAGTTCAGAAAGCCATGCGTACGAAGGGGAAAAGTTCCTGACCGCTGCCGCCAACGAAGTCATTCAGTGTTTGCATTCCTTGAGGGCTATTGTTTGGCTGGAGAAGCTCGTGAGTGCACGCAAACGAAGATAATGAACGGGTCACCTCGAAATCCGATGTCGAGGTCAAAGAATTATTCCCCATGTATAGCGTCAGATTGGGCATCAGAGCGGTACCGAGAACGGCACCACCTTTCTGTAATTGAAGGGCTGACAAAATGTATCAAACCCGCAAGTCACACGATAATGTCTAGGAGAACATACTGAGATCGCCCGTGGCCAATTGGAGGTTAGACGGGTTGACGATAGATACTAGACAACGATGAGAAACAGGCAGAGTCTATCGTATGCATTGCTGACCGATGATGCCAAGGTTCAGAGCTTGCTGGGTACCACCAAGCACGTCTACGGATTCAATGGTGGTGAATCCTTTCAGTCCTTGCAGACCGGTCA
This sequence comes from Tylopilus cervinicoccineus, assembly GCA_038094635.1. NCBI lineage: Eukaryota > Fungi > Basidiomycota > Agaricomycetes > Boletales > Boletaceae > Tylopilus > Tylopilus cervinicoccineus. Next base: position 92,514 of record JBBPUK010000047.1, on the reverse strand, counting down.
AACTCGTAGTCACATTGACTTGAATTGGATCAAGCGTGATTTGACCGATGCTCGTGCTCGCTACAGCTGTTGAGTTGCCTACCATCAAGAACTCGGTGCTCTGGGAGTCTGTAAGTTCCCTGTCTTGCAAGAGATTATATCAGGAGCGAGCTGTTGGCAAACAAGGACTTAGAATTACTGAATGCAGAGAATGATCCATGTTCAGCATTCGTCGCGTTGAGAAACCCGTCCGAGATGGTGATGTTGATTTGGCCCTGAGTATCCGTTGGTCCCAATATACTGATGGACGAAGTGGAAGCACCGAGAGGCTTCGGTGAGTAAGTTAGTGACACACCAACAAATAGACGTGCTGTTCAATATACCGTAGAAAGTCCGGCGACATTCGAACCATTCTTGACGATATTGAACTGGTTCTGAATCGCAGAAATTGATACGTTGAACCCGAAAGGAAGTACTATACTCTGAGTCATTAGTGAGTTCTAAGCACAACATGGCCACTGCTTTTTACCCATGGAAGCATAAACCGAGTTGCTATCTGCCCTAGGATTCCACGCAGTCGCTGGTGTAAACGCGAGCGCGAGACTGCCGATATCAATGGACCGAATTGGATTGATCGGTGCCACAGACTGGAAGGGGACAGTCAGCGTGAGGCTTTCGATACCTTGACTGAGCCAAGATATTATTGTTCCATCGGACTGAGTTGTGGACTTTCCAACCGCGAGAACGGGTGAACTCTGATGGTTGAGGAAATTGGTGAACAGCTGGGAAACCGCAGCAAGGTCAGAAGCTGTGGTCTGAGGGACAAGGACACCAGAGAGCGAGATATTATTATATCCTGGAGACTAATAAGTGTAAGCGAGCCATTCTACCATCATAGAGGGGTCCAGAATACCAGATGGGTGTTGGGCCCAGAACCACTGCCCAAATAAACATTCTGATAGGACAAGTCGAAAACCACTGTTCCGAGATCGAGCGAGAAGGGACTAGGTGTGGCCTTGAGATGTTGTCTTGACATAAGCAGAAACAGAAATCGACCAACCTCGGATTGTTGAGCTGTGTGACAGCGATAAAGTTGATACCACCAGCGGGATTGTCATTAGGCAACTGTAAATCCTCCAACTTGACGTTCCCAGAAAAATTGTCGGTACCTGCAAGGAACGTGAGAAGAGGCTGGTAAAGAGACCGAGAAATATAGCTCGCCATTGATCGTAACCATCTTGCTGAACGCGATACCATGGGCAGTCGGAAATTTCTCTGCTTGGACAGTGAGACCGTAGTTTTCGAGCTGCCAAGTGAAATTTTGAGAGGTGATCATGGCAGACGTGAAACGACCAAAAGCATTTTGGTCTGTGATGTAGAAAGTCGTCGTATCGTTTATCGTGGCACGTTTGTTGCTAGCATGGAGGGCGGACAACTGCATATATCCAAGAGGGACCTTTGTGGAGCCGTCGATCCAGCTGACATTTACCGGAGTCGGAAAGGAGATGACTGCCGAAAATATGCCTGTGTGGGCGACCTGATGAAACGTGTCATGTCGGTGTGCGAAGACGAAAGGACTGGAATTTACGTACGGTGCCTTGCATGAATAGCTGAAAACTGGTGCCGAGGGATTAAAGGGGGAGCCAGGGACGAAAGGAAAAACGTACGAGGTGTTGGTAGGGTTGGTTATGGCGGCCATGGTGATGTCAAGGGTGGATTTGTTGACGACATCCTGGATGATAGCTCTGACGACTGGGAACAAGATGATGAAGAGCAATGCGATGCCGATGCAGCTCCCTATGATAGAGGTGATGATGAACCAGCGACGCTTGTAGAGGGGTGGTTTCAGTGGAGTCGGAGGGGGCGCGGGGTCGACCTGCGGAGGTTGTTCCGGCTCGGCGGGTGCTGCTGTGGTGGTGGTAGCTATGGGAACACCGGGGGACGCGGTGGTGGGGTAGGCACCGTCGACTGGATCAGCAAACGGATTGGGATCTTGCTCGGCAGCGCCGGCCTGTGGGACGGCGTTTCCTGGGGGAGGGTGAGCGGGGCGGGAGGGGAGACGGGAACAGACGTACGCGGGAGAGACGCGTCCGAACGAGACGCGATGGAGACGCGGGCCTCTGCGGACGCGACTTGCTCCATGTTGGGGGGAGGAGGAGAAGGAGAAGGAGAAGGAGAAGGAGAAGGAGAAGGAGCACGGGAACTAACGTCAACCGACGCCCATGTGTGAAGTCGATCAGGAAAAGTTAATCCGGGTAGCAGACGCGGGCATTGTGGACAATCAGGTCACGGGGTCACACGATGACGTCTCACTTTACCCAACGTGGGCCCCAGCTGGTCTCGACTGACGCGGACGGACGGGCGGTCCACATGATCCCCCCGCTGGAACACTTCATGTTTGGGTATCACTAGTCACTCTTCGTTTGATGGCACCAAGACGGATGGCCTTTTCTTTGTGCGCTCGGTCGATTGAGCCATGCCGTCACCGGTTGACGAGATACTCAGTATGCGCTTCGGAGGCGAACAACAATCCGTGGATTTCGTTCTGCAGCGGACATAGAGAATGATTTAGAGTGTGATACAATATAAATGACAACCGTGTGAGAACAGGAAAGAGAATGGACCTGATGCATACATGGAAACGAGAGTGAGGGTAAGGTGTCGTCCGCATCCGTTGGCTACCGGTCAAGCGCGCTTAATTTTCCTGTTGCTAAGGAACAGTAATACCATCGGGGTCTGCCTTCTTGGATCCAACTCCACGGGTAGCCTCGTTCAAGATGTCGTTAGCTGCAGGCTCGTCCGTTTCCACCGGCTCCCCACTCGAGACAACCCGAGGGAGGGCTGCATTGGTTGCAGACACAGAGGGAGTCGTCGTCGTTGTGTCTTCACTCGAGGTAGAGTCCCGCCGCGCGACGGCTCCGCGTGAGCGGGTCGATCGCCGTTCGGGTTTCTTCTCTTCTACAAGGTCTCCTCGTCCTGTGTCCAGAGCAGGTGAAGCCCTCGAGTGCGCGTTGGAAAGCGTGGGCGAGCCCTCTTCCCTGCTCAAAGCACGCACACCCGGCAACCCCGAGGCAACCCCCGTGGACCTCGAGTTACGGGGCCGTTTGGCGGGGTACGTGGCGTCCCCGTCCTCTGGCTCCCTGCGCCTTCGCCTTCCGCCGGGGCCGCCTCCGCGTCTTCGGCGCGGACTTGACTTTTCCTTCGCGTCAGACTCGGGAATGGGTGTCGCTGCGATGAACGAGAGTGGATGGGGCGTAGCAGGATCGTCCGCATCGCGAACTTTGGCTGCGGGCTGGCGCAGGCGCTGGGAGGCCCGATGCGTGGGATCATCGAATACAGCCACCGGAGCGGGCAAGCCGAATGCAGTCGGATCCAAATCTGGGAGTGATAATGCCAAGGTACCAAAGGGATGATATAACGGCAGGAGAGGAGGTGTTGTATGGGGTCGACTTGATTTGTGGACGACGACGCTTGTTGGAGATGGCTCAGCCATCTGGAAAGGCCGAGCAGCAGACACATCCGATGGTAGGGGAGGAGCAGTGGCACTGTGTGGTGTGAACAGCGATTTCTCGGGGTGCGATAGCATGGTACCCTGAGGCGGCGACTGATATGTGAGCGCAGGCTTTCTGCGGAGCGTGACCGTGCCAACGGTGGGGGGCTCGTGTGTTTTGGCGTTGGCCATTGCAAGTAATGTGTATTAACTCCGGAAGAAGAGCGAGATCCTACGAACCAGGTTCAACGACCGTGATTGTTTCAGGAGGGATACACACCTATGGACGCAAGTCTTTGCTAGGAGAGTGCATTCCAGCCCGAAGAGCGAAAAGTGGAGATATCACGCAATGCCCGTAAGGCAGCGGGGCACAAAACTCGATCTGTTAATATAAACAAGATATGTTGAATGGGTCGTGGAATCCCAAAGGCTGGGAACGCGACGGTTGCTGTCCTGGGGGGCGCCCGAGTGTATCAAGACATGGACGAGACGGGCCCAATAACTTGGAGGGGATTATTCGAAAGTCACGTGCGCGTCATGTAACATGGGAATATGTCTCCGCATCAGGTAAACCACGTTCTACGTCCCCCTACAGTGCTAGCTAGGTCCTGGACTCTGTGCACCGGTGGATGAGTGGGATCAGCAACTCAATTCCTCTGAGGGAAGGCACCGCGGCCGGTGATCGGTTGATTCATCGATCAAAATGGATGATAGCCGTTGGATCCTACAAAGTGATCTGCGACTCGGTGTCACCCGCCAGACGAAGCTTGTTTCCCGTGAGATGATCTATGTACTTGAGCAGCCGTTGGTTACCAACGCCCCCGCACCGAGCATGGCCGAGGCGTCCATATAAATAGCCGAAGGTGTCGTTGATTCGTGGCATCTGCACTCCCTCGAGCATGGCTGAAACGACTCACCTATATGATATTATATTCGCCGGGGGTTTGTCTCTTCCCTTCACGTCTATGGCGGCTATCAAGGGTTGACGTTGATGCCTAGGGGGAACCACCGCATGCGTGGTTGCCGGTCGTCTCGCTGTGGCAGACCCTTCGCTCAAAATTTTGATCTTGGAGGCTGGCCCACACACGAAAAACGATCCGAGTTGCGTGGAGCCATCTCGGTGCATTCAACATTTGGAACCTGGGGACCCTTTCACGTCAACCCACTTCGCCGAGCCTTCACCATATCTCAATGACAGGCAGCTCGAGGTCAACAGTGGGAGATGTGTCGGAGGGGGTTCAGCCATAAACAGTGAGCATGCCTTCAAGGTAGATGATGACTGGTTTACATGCTACGATGTATAGGCATGATGTACACCAGGGCAGCAGGTTTGTGAATTTCTCACGCGCGTTGTCAGCTGTAATATAATTTCCGTTGTATTGTAGCCTCAGACTATGACGACTGGGAGACGATCTGCGATAATCCGGGTTGGGGATCAAAGGACTTGCTCCCACTCTTGCGGAAAGTAAGGAAATCAATACTTCGTATAAGGAGAAAAAATAACATCATCAGACGGAGACATACGAAGTGAAGGAACATGAACTAGCTCATGGATATTCAGGGCCACTCAGAGTATCGTATGGTGGCCGTTTCACCAACGTCGGAATGCAAGCGCTCGACGTAGCTGCGAAGTACGACTTAGGACGTACGATAGCAGACGACAGTAATGATCTATCAACATGCGATGTGTACAGCGTGAGTCCCGACAGGATACACATGACGGTAGGCTTACATTGATCACCGCAGCGATGGGCAAAGTAAGTCGGGCTTGCCAGCAATGCGTTGCAGACTCCATGTAATATATGCGGATAATGCAGGTGGATCGACGGTAAGACCGGTCGGCGCTCGGATACGGCGCATGGCTTCGTTTACCGCCAAGACGGAAATACAAACTTGCATGTACTCCCAGAAAAGGTTGTCATAAGGGTCTTGATAGAGTATATTCATTTGTCTTCTTCGCTGTGCGCCTGACCTACTGACGAAGTTGCAACTTAGTGATGGCCGAGCTACAGGAGTGGAATATACCAGCGATATCACGCTGAACCCATCCGCAGACAGAACAATCCGCGTTGCGAAAGCAACACGATTTGTTGTCATATCCGCAGGTGCCTTCGGTTCTCCCGCCATCCTAGAGAGATCGGGCATCGGGTCAAGCGAACTTTTAGCTCGCTTTGATATTCCTCAAGTTGTCGATCTACCTGGCGTAGGTGAGAATTATCTAGGTGCGTGCTACTCAGTCGCAGGGTGGAAGAGAATAGACTAGACTGATATGAGGTTCAGACCATCCCATCACGTTCTCGGCATTTTTCGCGGACGAAGAAGCAGAGACTATGGATGCGCTATATAGCGGTGATATAAGGGAGATCAGCGGTGAGGTTCTAGCCACCTGAACCCGTCCACAGCTGAACCACTATGTACATAGAGCAAATGAAATTATGGAAGCGCGATGGAACTGGTCTTGTATCTCACAAGTACGTTGCATACTCCACAAGTATGTGCGTGTTGATGACTGTCGTCTGTCTCTAGTGCGTTTGATGTTGCTCTCAAGCTCCGACCGAACATGAATGACCTAAGGGAATTAGGTCCCGACTTTTTTACCCGCTGGGATTTTTTCGAAAGTAGCCCCGACAAACCGATTGCTCTGCTGGCACCTTGTGCTGGGTATGTTGCACTGACTTGAGCGCGAAGCACGATTCAACGCCCGCTTCATAGATTCGTTGGACTCCACCACGATCTCCCCGCTCGCAAATACATCGGGGCCTGTTACCTCTTGGTCTGCTACGCGTTGCTTGATTCCGCGTGAATTCTCGACTGACTATACCCGAAGTGTCACCCGGAGTCGATCGGAAGCGTTCACATCCGTTCTGCGCATGATCCACATGAACGCTCGATATTCTTGGCGAATTTTCTGAACAAGTGACATTGCCCTTCCGTTCCCCCGCGTCCTTTGCGTTGCTGATGTCCCTCTCAGCCCTTCTGATTTTGCAATTTTGCGTCTGGCGTACAAGAAAATGCGGGAGTGGATCAGGCGAATGCCACTTTACAGAGGCGAGTTACAGCTCAAACATCCTATCTTCCCCCCAGGAAGCGCTGCGGAATGCAGTGAAACGAATGAGCCTGTGCCCATTGATGCCCCTGACATTGCTTACACGATGGAGGATGATAAAGCGATCGATGACTTCCACAAAGCGGCAAGTAAGCTTCGGTCTAGCTCGTGAGGTGTTACTACTCTCCTGACTGAATGGTTCTAGCGACAAGCGCCAGGCACTCGGTATCATACTCTGATTACGCATGACATGTTTATACTCAAATGTTCTCTAGCTCGGGACCTGTGCAATGAAACCAAGACAGCAAGGGGGTGTGGTTGATTCTCGGCTGAATGTCTATGGAGTCCGAGGCTTGAAAGTAGCAGGTAAGCACCCTCAATGATCACGGTCAACACGGTCTCTTTACAGTTTAAATTTCAGATTTGTCTATCGCTCCTTTGAATGTTGCATCCGTACGTGCATCCATGTTCGCTCTTGTGCGCTGGAGAGAAACTTTCTACTAGAACACGTACTCATCTGCGCTGGTGATCGGAGAGAAGGCTGCCACTATAATTTCAGAGGAACTTGGTATTAAGAGTGTTTAATCGTATGTAAAACATGTGTAAGAGTCGAGGATGCTAATCGTGACCGATAAACGCGTGACGTAACGCGACGATGTGTGACATTGAAAGCGGATTTGTACCTTGACACTCTTGACCGACTTCAACATGTCTCTCTGGGTGGACAGGGTAGGCCAAAGTTCAGCGGCTCGGCGGAAATACTCGTTTACATTCCTTACAGTTCAGACCAAAAACGTTGGATGATCTTCATTACCACGAGGACTTGTCAACCCGCCTAAAGTCTCTCGCCGCATCCGGAGACTTTCCTCACATGCTTTTCTATGGACCTTCTGGTGCCGGAAAGAAGACACGGATAAGCTGTACTCTTCGACAATTGTTTGGAAGTGGCGCTGAGAGAGTAAGTCGCACAGCCGCCTCGGAGCAATACCATGCTAACCACCCGAAACAGCTGAAAATCGACCAGAGGACATTCATCTCACCGTCAAGGCGCAAGATCGAGATCAACCTTGTCCAGAGCAATTACCACATTGAGATAACACCCAGGTTCGTCGTGTCTCGCAAGGCTGCTTCAACGGGCGAGTAAACTAGTTTTACCTCAAGTGAAGCGGGAAATTTCGACCGCGTTATCATCCAAGAGCTAATCAAAGAGATAGCTCAAACGCAACAGGTCGACCTCAGCGCTAAACAACGCTTTAAGGGTGAGGTATACAGGCAATTCATGCTTTCAGTGCTCACCAAATCTCTGCAGTTGTAGTCATCAATGAAGCTGACACCCTATCTCGTGATGCACAAGCTGCCTTGCGTCGAACGATGGAAAAGTACATGTCGAACCTGCGGATCATATTGTGCGCCAATAGCACAAGTAGGCTCATCGCGCCCATAAAGAGCCGATGTCTTCTCATCAGAGTGGCTGCGCCCAGCATAGAAGAGGTAATCATCTTGAAGTCACCTGTGTTCGTCAAATTACATGCATCCGTATAGATGCAAACAGTGTTAGAGCATGTCGCCAGGAGGCTCAAGTTCGACCTTCCACCAGAAGCCTCCTTTCAAATTGCAGAAGATGCTGCGGGTAATATGAGAAAAGCGTTGCTCGTCTTCGAAGCCCTCAAGATGCAATCGTGAGTCTCGATTCCTAATAGAACCAACCCATGTCCTCGACCGAAATATCGCCCACAGACCTGATCTTTCGGGGCCTCTCAACATCGCAAAACCAGATTGGGAAACCTATTGTCACAAGGTTGCTGATCTGATTGTGCAAGAACAGTCACCCGAGCGAGTGATGCAAGTCCGCGCTAAATTTTACGAACTTCTCAGCCACTGTATACCACCTACCATCATTCTCAAGGTAAGGGTCTTGTTCAAGAAGTGGGGCATATCTAATTGTTTGGTACCAAGACGGTGGCAGACAGGGTAGTGGAGCGTGTGGATGACGCCATCAAGGCCGATGTGATACACTGGGCCGCTTTCTATGTACGTGCTTGATCTCTCCAACGCAAGAATTTGAACAGTCCTAAGCGACACTCAGGAGCTGCGAATGCGAATGGGCAACAAGAAGATATACCACCTCGAAGCTTGGGTGGTGAAAGTCATGTGTCTGTACAAGGTCTGATTACCTCTGACTGGCGGTGGAATAAGACTGATAGATGAACACCCTAGCACTTTACGTATAACGTTGACATGTCTGAGTTCGATTGAGTGAGAGGCATTGTTAAATACAATACATTTGTCGGGCTTTGTGGTGTCTGTATGATAGTGGAGATGACATCGACTAGCAAGTATTTATACTATAAGTCGACTGGCTGCCCACTTTGTAGTTTGCCAGGAGACCGTGACCCACTTGAAGACCACGATGGTCCGTCTGTTCGGCCAACCTCACATAGTATATGTCGCTCATCCCGTGAAGCTTATCTTCTCAGTCTTCAAGACCCTCACAGACCAACGCGTCACCGTCGAGCTCAAAAACGATCTCTCGATCTCTGGCGTGCTCAAGTCTGTCGATCAGTGTGTACAACGGGTTTGCGTCCGTTTCTTCATCACGCTGACCCATCGACCCTGCAGATTCCTCAACATCCGCTTGGATTCGATCAAGGTCCTCGATGAGACGAGACACCCGCACATGGTAAATAGATGACATGCATCCGTGGGTCATCAGGCAATCTGCATCTCTCATACAGATGGCGGTGAAGAACTGCTTCATCCGTGGATCGGTCGTTCGATACGTGCAGTTGCCCGCAGAGCATGTGGATACGCAGTTGCTTGAGGACGCTACACGAAGAGGTGGGCATGCGACGTTTCTGTTTCAGGATGCATCTCATGTCCCCGGTCCTTACTCAGAGGCCGCCAACCAAGCGAAGCGGTGACTAATGCGAATTCAAGTAGTCCGGTGACTGCTACGGGACGATAGTTTGTGTTCATGACATTTCTCTAGCTCTTACATATGCCAATATCTGCCAATTTTGCACTCTGCCTGGATCCAACATGATCGCTTTCTGCGCACATCTGAAAGCTTCTTGCCCTTTGCAGGCAACAGCAAGCAATGGAAGCGTCTCCTTCATTTCCGCGACGTTCTTTTCTGAGAGATGGATCTCAAGAATAGCCTGTGCCGTCCGAACATTGCCCTGCTGTAAAATCAGCGAGGCAAGGTCACGTCGCAGTTGCACGTTTGATGGCTCAGCATGTAATGCTTTCTGTGCAATTCGTGTCCCTTGTTCGATATCGCCCTGTGGTTTATGAGTCGGTAGCGACTGAAATGCTGTGGATGGATAATCTTACCTGACCGAGATGGTGCTGCACTAGGAGGTATGTAACGTCTCTTCTCGGATCCAGTTCTTGCCGACGCTCTATGGACAGGGATTGGATCTCAGACAAGGCAGCATCTACAAGACTCTCGTCCTCTGTGAGGATGCCCATTCCTGCCAGCGTGTTGATTGCCATCAGGTTCTCGGGGTCTGCCGTGATGCTGGGTGGATGGGTGTGAGTTATGCATAGGAGAATGGAGAACTACGTTCTTCACCTGTCCAACAACAGTGCCTTTGCGGACTCCTTGAATTCCTCCGTCCCGATCGCCCACATGCATTGGGCAAGTAACACAGTAACGTGAGCGCGAAGAGGGTAGTCCTCCCTAGAACTGTTCAGCGCGCTCTGGAAGGTCGTCATCGCAGACTGCAAATCTCTGAGTTTGAACTGCGCCAATCCTGTCCCGAATAATGCCTGTACTCTGAGAATATTTGTCTCTGCTTCGTTATTGGGACTTTCTTCTGGAAGTAATCCAAGGGCAGTCTCAAATGATTCAAGTGCACCTGCATGATCGCATAGGCCAAGTTTCAACCGGGCAAGGTTTGTGTGAGCAATTATGAACCGTCTCTCTACGAGCGCATCTTCAGATTCTTCGTAAGCGGCTTCCAACAAGGCAATCGCACGAGAGATCCATCGTATGCCTTCTCCGAGTTGGTCCAAACGCTCGCACAGAAGGCCCAAGAGGTGAAGCGCACACGGGTCTTGTGGACACCGTTGGGCGTAACGGCTCAGAGCGAAAAAGGCAGGAAGGAGATATTCCTCGACTCCACCTCGAGGGCGAGTGGTGGTCGACAGCGCGGCGAGCATTCTTGAAGCGAATTCAAGATCAGCCAGTGGCTAATCACGTCAACTCCTGGCGTGGAGATGCGAAATACAGTCTACCCACCACATCAGCGCTCAGACCAACTGCATGTTCAAGTAATCCACGAGCATCGGTGTCATGTCCATTTGTCGCAGCCACCATCGCTTGTCCAACCCATGCGAGAGTATAATCAGGGTCTAATACCTGTGCTTGTAGCAACGCCTCGTTTGCCAACTCCAAATCATCGTGGTATAGGTACAGGAGACCAAGGTTGGCCCATGCGACCACACTCTGTCGCACGTACTTTCAAGACCTCGGCGTGGTGTCACATACATGGAACGAACCTTTGAATCAAGCTCTAGAGCTTTGATATATGCATGTTGTGCCATCTTCGGCTTTCCGAGGAGATACATATTGCCCAGCGCCGTCCAATAGATGGGGTTTCCGGGTTCCCTTTGTAACGCCTGTTGTAAAAGCGATGTAGCAGCTTCCGAAGCAAGGTCTGGGCTATTACTTTCGATCTCCGTACACCACGTGTAGAGTGCCACTGCCAGGTCAAAGAGTGCACTGCCCAAGGAAGTATCTTTTGTTGACCCAACAGTGATTCTGTAGTCATAAGCAGCTACGGCAGCTTCGAGTACATGGCGGCGGGTTAATTGGATACCTTTGGTTATAGATTGTGGGGAGAAAACTTGTACGATACGGATGCTCGCGTGGCCATGCAGCAAGGAATTCGTGTGGTTGAGGATATCTTCGACAGCTCTTTCGTCCACAAATACGGCGGCCTTTGATAAGCCAAACAGGGCATCTGCAACTACTTTCCACGTTACCCCTCCATGACCAGGACCTCCTTGAGACGCCGTGAAACATGTTGCTATAGCTGCTACGAAGGACTGTTCAGATCTTGCGCTGAAACCACTGGCACGCTCCTGTCGGGCAAGGTCCAGTTGTACTTGCGCAAGAGAAAGCAATACCCCAATCTCCTTCGGACGTGCATCCAGAATTGTATTGAGAGAAAGGATGGCCTCGACCAGTCTGCCAGTTTGGTGCTGTACCTCGCCAATCAGAAAAGTGCAAATCCAATCGGCTGGATCAAGTTCATGAGCCCTTGCGAGAGCTTTCAGCGCAGCGGCATGACGACCAGCCCGGCTGTACGCTTCGCCAAGACGAAGCCACAAGGGTTGATCTTCTGGTTCTGCGCGCAATGCAACTTGGAGTGCCTCGATAGATCGTGCATAATTCCTGTGCATCTTTTTCCATTGAGAAGACGGACGATGCTGTCTTACATCTGG
>JBBPUK010000047.1:61614-80449 GCA_038094635.1 Tylopilus cervinicoccineus | reverse complement strand
GCATTAATGAAATGAGAGAATGCTTCTTCCCGAAAGTCGGCTATGCTCGACGTAAGAGACATTGGCTAGCGGATTAACGGTATGGACCGACCTCCCATTTCCCAGCAACCTTTGCCAATGCGCCACAGGCACCGGGCTCGGTCCATATCGTGCTCGTCCCCTTGTAGATCGTTCAATACCTCCTTCAGCGCCTGAATGCCTTTTCCGACATGAACCTTGCTGAGACACCAAGCACTTTCTTCCCTCGTACGGAGGCTTTTCTGGCTCTCTGGAGGGACTAGTGACGTCGCCTTGTTGAATAATGCTTCGGCTACTTCCCATTTTCCAGTATACTGGATAACATAACCACGACCAATCAATGCATCCACGTTATCGGGATCGAGCGTGAGGACATCATTCAAGAGTCGGAGAGCACGCGCGTGATGTTTCGGTGGGTACAAGTGCACAAGAGCAGTTGCAAGCGCCACGTTGAATGCCTTACGTACTCTGAGAGATATGATCGTTGCAAATACGCAACTCAGAGAATATGTGGATACCCACTGGTTAACCTGGCGCCCTGTATCTTTCTCGTGCCTCCGGACGTGCCCTAGCCCGCTCCCTGCTACTTCGATAACATTAGAGTAATCAAGTTCTTGGAGGTACACCTCAGTCGCTATGCGATTGGCCAAGAGTGAAGAGGGTAGCAAACCAAATGCTTCCTAACGAAATAATTGAAATGCTGGAAGACCTCGAAAATTGAACTTACCATGATGATATCGAACGGGTTCTGGTCTTCAACTACCTGCCGAGGATACTTTCCATCATCTTCCTCTCCCTCCACTTCGAGAGGCAATCCGCTATATAGAAAATAGCCTCTGAGCAGCTTCGCCAGTGGAGTAGCGGGCAAGAGCCTCATGTACTGTCTGAGATAGTCCAGACCATACCCAACTATTACGGTTTTAAGCAATGCCATTTGGACGAGACTGATAACACGAACCGATCGTGTCAGTATCCTTTCCTTCGAGGAAGATGGTCCAAGAAAGTTCATCAGGTACTCCAATTATGACGACACCATCGACGAGCTCGTCGAGCTCGTTTCCAAGGACACTTTTCTCCGAGGATGTCGTCGGCAGTGCGTAAAAGTATCTTTGTTTGTATTTTATGAGCTTCGCTTCGGTAGAGCGACGGAGCTCGTCAGAGGTGTTCGGATGGTTGAGGACTTCCTGGTAGAGTGATGGCAACTGGAGCCTACGATAGCAGACACAATACTCATATGAACTCTGATCATACCTTGGATGTACCCCACACCTCCACCCCAATGTCCTTCTTCAGTTGATCAGGAGACGGCCCACCGAGACGCGTACGTCTCTTATCGAACTCATTCTTGATGAAAACTTCTTCATCCCGTTCGATGATTGACGCGATTTCTTCGATTATAGGGAGCGAATTGTGAATCGCGGCTTGCGTCTCAAATATCGAAGAAGCGGTTGGGTTCGTTGGATCCGGCGGTGGTAAACTCGACAATGTCGCAAACAACGACGAATCAGGAAGCAAGTAGGAGAGGGCATTCACTACCTGCATGGAGAAAGACGGCTTCAACATGATTTTCTGGCGCGGCCCATCGAACGTGTACCCACTTGTTGACGCGTGCCGTGTTCCCTTCGAGTCGCAATCAATTTTTCAAGTGTCTCGGCGCATCTGGTTACATCACCACTAGAGAGGGCTTCTGCTTGAGGCATACCAGGATCGGAATGCCGAGGCCATACCTTTTCGCAAACATTTGCATGATGTGTTCCAGGGCCTCCGCGAGCGCATCCCATCGACTACTCCTCTCATAAAGTTGCGATGTCCCCTGTGCAGTTGGTTGACTGGGTCGCCAAGATCTGTAATACAGCGGACGTGACTCGCCTGCCAGGCAAGGATCTGGTCTGGCTTGAGTCCGATTGCTTTGCGATAATGCTGCGGGATGGTGTCAGGCTAACCAAATGTGCGGGACACACGATGGCCTTACTTGCTCACTCTCTTCATGCTCTCCTAGCTCAAGGAGGGCGAGTCCAAGGAATACATGACTATCGTTCCGTGAGTCGATGCCGTTGTGAAAGGCCCAAACGGGGCGTACGCGTTATAGTTGTCGGGCTCGTAGTCGAGGACTTGGAGTACAGCATCACGGGCCGTCTCGTACTGCTTTTTCCCGAGTGCGTCCCTCGCTGCCTTGAGCTTTGCTTTGGCAAAAGGTAAAGACATTGTCAGCGTTGGTAACCACAAAGCTACTATGATGGGTCCGCGATCTATCTGGAAGCGGTATGCTATGTCAGGTATAACTATTATCGAGCGAGTACCTAGTATTTCAAAGGAGCTTTTTGTTCGTCAAGGATAAATAAGATACAGGAACACCGCTAAACGAAAGCACATAATTCTCGTGTAGAGACACAAACCGTGTTACCTTCGCCCATCTGATCCTATGGGACAGGAAGTATCACGTCCCCGACATTCTCCTTTGTCTTGCGCCCAAAAAATCTGAGGATGTTCGCCTTGCGGTACCTAGCAGGCCCCCTGACGAGACATAGTTCGTCAATCAAGTCGTACAAGCTAGCTTGCGTCTGTCCGTCAGTGGAGGATGAGGGAATAGATTCAACGCGCGCGCCGATTCCCTGAGTATTGAGATATCCGTTCCATGCATCGACAGATTGGCAATCTGTGACAATTAAAACAGGGCAGACTTCACCACTGGAGGAAGCGTAGAAGTCACAGAATCTCTCCTTGTTAGGATCCAACGCCGTCCCAGCAAAGATTAACAGATCGGCACCACCCTTGGATACCTTTGGAGTGATATAACGTTCTGAAAGGTCACCGGCATTCTGAAAAATAAATGAACGTCCGTTGATTTGAGAATTGATTCTTCTGACATCGCCAAAAACATCCGGCTGGAAGAGGGAAATGTCGCTCTGATAAAAAACGACACTGCAAAGGGGTTGGACATTCTCCCAACCGAACCTCATCACAGACCGAAAGTCAAGTAAGGCGGCTTTGATAAAGACGTTGGTGTCTGACGGCAGTCGGGTGACAGTGCGGCGACAGTTGTCAAAGATCAGTTTCCGGACCAACTGCTGTGACAGGATGATGCGCTCTTGAAAGATAGAATCCATGTACTTGTCCATATCGATGGTCGTAACGCAGGCGTGGTCATCGAAACGCATCTTGTACTTGGCCAGTTCCTTCTCGCCCTTGATCCACCAATCCTCCATCGCAACCGGCTCGTTCTCCAACCCCGTCACAACAGTTACGATGGGAACTTTCTTCCTGCATATTGCAGAGTGAAAGATGACGTAGTTCCTCGCCAAGGACTTGCGGATACTCGCACCGCGAATGCAATAGACGAGAAGGTGGATGCCGTTCGCGCTCCGTAGCTCGCGAAGCAACTTGGTCAAGTTTTTCTCGGCCACTTCGGGTGGGACACGACCCCGCGTGCCCTCATCGAGACCTGCGGTATCCCAAATATTGACCTTTTCCCCGTTTATGGTTATCGTATATTGACGGCTCTGAAACGTGCATCCGAGTACACCATTCGAAGTCTCCGCGGTTTTGCGACCAGCAAGCATGTTGATTAGGGAGCTTTTGCCGACCCCACTGTCGCCAAAGATCACGATGTTACGACCTTTTAACACCTGTAAGAATATAAACTTTTGGGTCACGGCGGATAGGATCGCTCTCTAACCTCGGGAGCGGGACTACCACCCTTGGAACAAGTTTTGAGACTCGAGCTAGACAGGGGCATTATGATTGGTACTCACTTTGGTCGGTCCGAGGCTGTCTACCTCAATCGCGAACATCGAGGGCTGTGGCTGCGGCCGAATAATCTGCTACATGGATTGCGTCAGGTCAAGGACAGAACCGACAATATTAGAAGTTACCGTGGACTGACGGCCGGGTTTACTGGCAGGGTCGGCTACAAAGTTGACCATCTTGCCCGAGCTCTACTCGTAGATGTATCTGTAAGCCACGTCACATCATGCAGCACAGAACAACGACCTACGTTTGAGCGACGCCTAGCGGGTTCCATGTTTGCCATTGCGAAAAAGGTGGTTTTCCGAGATTTGTCCTGATGTTCGTGGCGTTACCACCTTTATATGTATGTAGCCCTGGTGCAACCTTTGAGTGAAGAGATGTTTGCTTATGCGCAAATGGTTGCGCTCGCCTTGAATACGGGGGACTCGAGGCATGTGTTGGCAATGGCAGCCTGCAGGACCTGTGCCCACACGACCACGACGGCAGCATGGGATGCTTCGTTTGATGAGACGCGGGGAACTGGTGACTCACAACATGTCGTACGAGGGTTGGCCATGAGGCGTGGAGCACTCACCTGCAGGGTCCAAGGGTCTAAAGTGGGGCCAAGGGTTGGCGTTGCGGTGCTGGACGACCCGGAACTATCAGGTTCGTGCCGCCACTCTCAAAGACTGACCAGAGAACTCAAGTTGTCTACCTCGTCCGCAGGACAGATCTAACCTTGTCATGCCTTCAAAAACACCGCACCCCCTCGCGTCCTCCCCGTTGCAGTGTGATCCTTATCATGGATCGGACGGGTGCTGGGCACGCTTCTAGCACGGCCATTCAGCTAGTTCGTCACTGGTGAGCTCGATCACCATGCTGCCCTCCTTTCTTGCGCAGCAGAATTGCCCGGTTGGCCGGCAGCAGGGCTGCTTCCACCGTGGACGACGCTGCGATGATCATTTGTCCAGGTTGGTAGACGCTCAGAAGCTCACAACGTTTGATATAGAGCCCCAGTTCATCTCCTTTGCTCGCGGGCCCTTGGAGAACACGTCGCCTGCCTACCACACTTATAAAGGGCATGGCCCGCGAACGCTCTTGCTAGAACTTGGCCACCTGACGGGGTCGCAGCACATATTGCACGTCTACCCCATCTGTCACCGTACTGCCCACCGACACCTTTCCCCTCCCGTCATCTGCCCTCTACCATGCGGACAGATAGCATTTGTTCTAGTCCCACCACTTCCTCCGATGGCCCCCACCAGCGCAACATCCTGATCGTCGGAGACGTCGGTGTTGGAAAGAGCTCCCTCGTCAATCTCATTTCCGGCAGACCGCTTGCGACCACGTCGAGTGGCGCCAAGAGCTGCACGCTCCACTCGCAAGAGTACAACGTCACCCTCGACGACGTCGAGTTTGCCCTGCATGACACGGCCGGTATGCACGAAGCCCAGGGCAACATGAAGAAAGCCGAATACCTGGATGCCGTCCATCAGGCGTACGCACTCATCTCCAGACTCGAGCGGTCTGGCGGAATCAGTCTCCTCGTGTTCTGCATGAAGGGCGGGCGGGTCTCCATTACGATGCAGCAGACGTATAACCTCTTCGTGGAGGTCTTTTGCAATCGCCAAGTCCCCGTCGTGATCGTCGTGACGCATCTGGAGACATACGACGACATGGAGCAGTGGTGGCACGAGAACGAAAAGGCTATCAGGGAGTATGGACTTCGGTCCCACGGGCACGCTTGTATCACGACCACCCGCGGTTACAGGCAAATATTCAGCGACAAGTATGAAGAGTCCAAGGGGGCCATACGGAAGCTCCTCCTGGACTACAGCGGTCGAGTCGCTTGGAAGGAAGAAAAAGCGAGTTGGGTGAAGCGGGTGGTGCTGCACATGCGCGGTTGGCTGTCTCCACGCCGCGCAAAACAGTTTGATGGCAGCGACCTGAGGAGGAAGTTGACCAAGCGATGCGGCTTCTCCGTCGAAGATGCCGAGCGCGTTGCTCGGGAGATCGAGGAATCGCGGAGGACGCCTGAAGAACCCCCAGAGGAGGACAAGTCGTGCTTCGACGAGAAATTTGGAGCCGACACGAGCAGCTGCGTCTCCTTGCCAGTGGTTTCTTATACATCTGCCTCGTGATGGACTAACACGCGTCCATGCGAATTGCAGTACTTTGCTAGGTGTCCAAAGAGCACATACTTACCGTAGGAATTAGAGTTGTATTTTACAATGCGTACGTCCACATGTCCTTAAGTAGTCGACGTATTCCACCAGGAATTGGACTTGCTCCAACGTTTCGATGGCTTTGACGCTTCTCCGCCTTCGCACGACCTCGATCACCCGTTCCACCAGCTGCAGCGTATCCCGCCGCACTACAGTTTCGCTGTCCCATCGAAAGGACTCTGATGGGACATCATCGCACATCATCTCTGAATTGTACGTGAAGCCGGCAGTGCTCGGTGAAGCATCGGTCTCGATCCATCCACAGAGTCCGAGCTTTAGCATCCAACAACATGCAAATAGTCCAGCGCGACCGACTCCCCCGCGGCAGTGCACCAACACAGAAATGCCCTGTAGGGTATAACTCTCAATGATCCGATCTAGGTCGGCGTCCAGAGATCTGGGCGAAAGCGGGGTGAGTCCTTCTGGCAAGGGGATACTACGAGGGGGTGCATCAGAAGAGAACGGATGTGTGGCGCAGAACGCGTACCGCAGGACATCGAGACCCTCTCGATGTGCGACTTGGCAGTATTCGATCCATGAAGCACCAATGAGGAATTCAAGTTCCTCATCGTCGAGACAGCTTCAACATACGCTAATGTCACTCAATGTGTCAATCTAAGGAGAGAACGAATTTTACCACACAACGCATCGGGCCCCCAGCATTTTCATCCGTCGCAAATCGACATCGAGATCTCGGCAGACGGCGCTCCGTCCACGTACTGGGCCACTCAAGCGTACTTGTTGGGGAAAGCGAATTACAGAAAAGTTCACTAAAGGGCACGGCCAGAGGAGAGAACCGACCTTTTTTTCCAGGGCAAGATGAAAGAAGGAGGTTTCCTAGCTTTTGAGGTCTTGTGGTAGCTAGTGGAAGGTGTGCTTTGGAAGGTCGAGAATTGGAAACCTTGTTTGGAGAAGAGGGGGCGGTTGGAGGGCGACTATGGCAAATGGAGACGAGTGCGTGGTAGTGCAAGGATGGCACCTACATATGGGTCGAGAATGGATGCAAGGCGTAATTGGTCGGGAGGCCGAGCACTGACGGGAGGCGTATGTGTGGAGGGGAGGAAGACGTGGCATGGCGGGGGTCCAACTTTTGGATTGCATCCGCAGGGTCGCTTCGGGACGTACCGTCGGAAATGTTGCGCATCCTGAGGTTACGCTTGAGGGAGAGCAGTATTCTCGACGACGGCGCTGGGAGGGATATTTTTGTGTTGAGGGCAGCATTGAGAACGCCGGTGACGGACTTGGGTTGTACGTGTTTCCGCTGCGAGTGGGGTATCGGTGTAGGGTATCCGGCAAGACAGTAGGGATAGTGGAACTCAAACAGGACGGGGCTCGGCCTTTGACACGGTGTGAGATGTGACGAGATCGCCACGAGCGATTCTGGGGGTATGATTGGAGAGACGCTGCGGCGAGGTTGTTAGGACGAATGACGAGTGGCTTTAGAGGGGAGGGCATACTTGATGGGATGTGATTCGGACGTTTTGATATGAAGGGGGCTGGTATCTATTTGATGTGATGTGATGGATTCGGAGAGGGCACTGGACAGCTGCTGTTGCAGCTCTGGGTGCAGTATGGCTTCGCCGGTTGCGAGGGCGGCGCGTTGTTTCGCGGCCGGGATGAGCGGGCTGGCAGGGGCGGGGGTGCATGGCCACCAGAGGACCTGGTCTGCGTACCTTTGCTGGCGCTCGCGGAGGTCGCGGACGACGTCGGGGAGATGGATCGACAGCGGGGCATAGGACACGGGGCAGCCTGTGGGGGTCGAGTGAGCGGGGAAGCGGGAAGGGCTGGGAGTACCATTGTGTCCGTATTTTATGCGGCAGTACTCGCTGAGGTGGTGCTGGGAGGCCAACGGGGCGAGCTGGTCGGCGTGAGCGGCGGGGGCGGGGGCGGGCAGAGGGCGGGCACAGACCTGGGCCATCCAGTGTGGAGGTGACATGTCGACCAGGCCATTCCCAGCCTTTCTTGCTCTTTTCCCCCGCTCACCCCCGCCGCTCCTTCCCCATGTCCCGCTCCCTCCGCCGCCCCGACAACGCCCCACCGCGCACTGGCACCACCATTCGCCGTGCAAAGACCCTCACGCGCCCGGAGCGCAGTGTCGCACCCGTCCCCCTCATAAACCCCCCCTCGTCGCTCGCGCCAACCGCCTCGGGCTGGATACCTGGCTCGGGCCTCGGCAGCGGATTCGACCCATGGCGCGTCTTCTCCAGCATCGTCACCTTCTGGGCACCCTCTTTTCTCCTCTCCTCCCTCGGCGGTCTCACCGACAATAACATGAGACAGGCCTGGCGGGAAAAGATCGCGCTATGCTTCATCATCCTCCTTCTCTGCCTTGCCGTCGCGTTCATCACCGTCGGCACCCAAAAGGTCCTCTGTCCATCCACGTCCAGCACCACCTCCGCCCGTTACACGCAGCTCGGTTCCGTCGCCGGCACCCTCAGCGTGCAGGGCGTCGTATTCAACGTCACCGCCGCCCAGAGCCCACAGGGCGTCAACCTGAACTCACTCGCCCAGCAAGAGCCCGGCCAAGACATCACCCCCTACTTTACACGCAGCGCTGCACAGTATACCGCCTGCAACGGCCTCCCCTTCTACGTTGCAACAGACGATCCGTGTGGCTCCGCCACGCCTTGCCCCCTCGGCCCTCTCAATGCTTCGTCTACCTTTACCCAACTAAATATACAGGAGACCTCCCAGCTCCTTGGCTATGACTGGCTCCAGGTTGCCGCCCTCTCCAACTACTTTGTCATCGACGGCGCCGTCCTCAATATGAATCCCTACATGCGACTACACCCCAACTCGATTCCCTCCGACCCTGTCGATCTTGTCATTCGCTCTTTTCTGCTCCAGCCGAACAATACTAGTGGCAGGGATGCCACCATGTCCTTTTACAATAATCCTGCCACAAAATCTGCCGTCCCTTGTCTCACCCAACGCTACTATGCCGGAAACATCGACAAAATCACGCCCGGCTGCTTCGTCTCTTCGTTATTCCTCTACGTTGGCCTCATCGTCATCCTCAGTCTGGTTCTCGTCCGATTTGCCATGGCCTGCGTCTTCAATTGGTTCCTCTCTGCCAAATTAGCCGGCCCACCTGACAGCACCGATCTAAACCGCTCAGCCATCAGTCCTGCTGTCATGCCGGAAGGTGCCAACATCTCCATCGACAACAGAACCGGGATGGCTCCCTGGGCGGGTCCCAGCGGACCTAGAAAACCCACAGTGCTACGCAAGACTCCCAGTGCCCGCTCGGTACCCCCTCAGCACCCCGGTCAAGTCATGAGCCTGGCCCAGATCGGAGCCGAGCTCTTTGCGGTGTGCCTGGTGACTTGCTATTCCGAGGGTGAAGAGTCCATGCGATCGACGCTCGATTCAATTTCTCAGACGACATATTCCGATCACCGGAAGCTCCTTTTCGTCGTCGCCGATGGAATGATTACTGGAGCGGGTGAAAAAAGGAGCACGCCGGATATTTGCGTCAGCCTGCTGGAGGCTGACCCACGGTTCGGAAATCCCACACCTATGAGTTATCTTGCGGTTGGTTCTGGCGCCAAGAGAGAGAACCGCGCATTGGTTTATGCTGGCCATTACAGTATGTTTTTCTTTTCGAGAAGAGAAACCCTGGCTCACCTTGCAAAATTTTTGGACAGCCTGTGCAGGCCGCCGCACTCCAACATTAATAATCGTCAAGTGCGGAATGGAAGCCGAATCAGCAGACAAGAAACCCGGCAATCGCGGCAAGCGCGATAGTCAACTCATCCTGATGAACTTTTTCTCCCGTGTCACCTATAATGATCGCATGACCCCGCTCGATTTTGATCTCTTTCGTAAAATGCATGTGCTTATGGGTGTAACTCCCGATTTCTTTGAAGTCTGCCTGATGGTATGACAATTTCCTCAGCTGTGGATTCCACAGCAAGGTCTCATATTTGACAGGTCGATGCAGATACCAAGGTGTTCCCCGAGTCGCTCAAAGCCTTGGTAAACTGCATGCATCATGATCAAATGATCATGGGTGTTTGTGGGGAGACTCGGATAGCCAACAAACGGACGTCATGGGTCACAGCTATCCAGGTATTTGAGTACTTCATCTCCCATCATCTTGCCAAGGGCTTCGAATCCGTGTTTGGTGGTGTTTCATGCCTCCCAGGTTGTTTCTCGATGTTTCGATTGAAGGCTCGTCGGAATAGCGGTGACGACTGGATTCCTCTTATCATCAAGCCTGAAATTGTTCGTGAATATAGCCAAAGTGAAGTCACGACCCTCCACCAGAAGAATCTCTTGTTACTCGGTGAAGATCGTTTCTTGACCACCATTCTCATCCGTACGTTCCCCAACCGCAAGATGATGTTTCTCCCTCAAGCTCGCTGCCGCACTGTTGTTCCGGATACATTTTCTGTCCTTTTATCTCAGCGCCGCCGTTGGATCAACTCAACAATCCACAATCTCATGGAGCTTGTCCTCGTGCGCAACCTCTGTGGTACATTCTGCTTCAGCATGCAATTTGTTGTCTTCATGGATCTCCTCGGCACTGTCGTTCTTCCGATCGCCATCGCGCTGACTTACATGCTCATCGTCAGCATGGTTATAACTCCTCCCGTGAATTTCCAAGAGGCGATCCCGTTAATACTGCTGGTTGCGGTGCTTGGTCTCCCTGCCGTTTTGATTCTGATCACGACGCGGAAGATCGTTTATGTATTTTGGATGTTGATATACCTCATTGCCCTCCCCATCTGGAACTTTGTCTTACCCGTTTATGCATTCTGGCACTTTGATGACTTTTCATGGGGAGAGACAAGGTTAGTTTCCCTCGGTAGAACTTGTTGGTACACACCACTGACTGTTCGCACCAGGAAAGTGGAAGGTGAAGCAAAGAGCGAAGCCCACGGAAGTGGGGACGCTTCCACCGGTGGGTTGTCTGTGCCGCTTCGCCGCTGGGAAGACTGGGAACGGTCAAGGCTACGCAAACTCAAGCGTGAGGAGCGAAGAAGAAGAGACATGGAACGTCTACATCCAGGTGGATTCGTCACGAGCGAGAGTGCTCTCCTAGACGCTGGAAGAGTCAGTCAGCGCGAAAGCACTGACGCATACTCCGTCGCTTCTTCTGAAGATGATCGATGGGGTCATCAGGTTGGAGGATACAACGAGAGCAACACGCAGTACCCTCCACCCCCTGTTGGCCTTCATAGCGTCACCACCGCTGGAGAGGGGGGGTTGGTAGGCGATGCTCAACTAGAGGCCATGCTGGACAGTGGATTTGACGAGTCTCCAAGTCACTCTCCCGCACGCACACCGATATCCTCATCATTTCCAGCACACTACCAGGCATCCAACAACCCATCTCAGCGGCATCTGATGAACCATCCCGCCATGTTGCGTTCTGAAACCTTTGAGAGTTCTCAGACACCATCAACTTCATCCTTTTCCCTTCATCAAGGTGCACACAACTATCACCAACGACCGAGAGACGCTTACGGACCACTTGGACCTCTAGACCCAGGAGGACAGTTTTGAATAGGGACTCGTCGACTAAATGGTTTTCGATCTTTGTTAATCTTCTTCGTCATACCCTTTTTTAGTCGTATTGATAGTCTTTAGAGTACATCCTTTGTTGTACAACTTCCTTGTAGATTCTTGTCGGTCGTTTGAACGTGCTGGAAACATCGCTACGTACTCTCTAGCTTGCTTTCCAATAAGCTTGAGTTTGTGGCTGGGATCATGGCTATTGAGACAAAAGTGTGACATGCCAGGTCAATCGTGTCGCATTGTTCTAGCAAAGTAGCAACAGAGAAATAGTACCTCTTCACCATCTTCTCGCACCTGACCTGTGGCACCTCCCCCGCTCGTCCCGCGAACTGTCCTTGCTGTCGGCCCTTCACAGTCTACATCATCCTCGGGTGCGTCAGTTTCTGGTCTAGTTGATAACCCCTGCGCAGAGATGACGGATCAGGAGTCATTCTCTGGGTAAGAACGAGCTTACCTGGACGAGACGCTTTAAGCGACCTTTCAAGTGACCTCTCGCTCGGGGTATGGACACGTCTGATCCTTCTCCAGGTCGAGCGTGCTTTTGCTTCTTCTGCCGCTTCCATAAGCCCCTGATGACAGTGACGTCCGTCCGTCTCGTCGCCACAGGTGGGGGCTCTGTCTGAACTTCGCGCGCTTGTTTAACGCTCTCTATTGGTGGGGGCGATGGTGGATGGTGAGATCTTGGGAGCTATGATTTCTCGGCATTGGTGTGGGAAGAAGGGAGGTAGGCGATTCGACTTGCCTCTAAGATGGAACCTAACAAACTGTTCGGAGATGGCGGGAGTGGTATCAGGGCCGGCGAGACGGCTGGAGGTGCAGTGTTATCCTCGGGTTTTGGATCTGTTGCGGGCTAGAGCCCGGTCAGGATAGCTGCGTGGCGGGAAACAGAGAAATCACTCACTAGGGGGGAAGGTTCGGCTTTGGGTAATGGAGGGGGGGCATCTGGCGAGGGTCGGCGAACGACGTTGGCGTCCCAAACCCATATTCTAAAGTCACAACACCCGCCGACGAGGTAACGACCGTCGAAAGAAAAGGCAACACAGGAGACATCATTGGCATGGCGGAGGGGAGGACCGGCGAGCTGACGAGTGACGAGGCTCCACACTTGCATGACGATGTGAGGACCGGCAGTAGCAAGGTAGGTGCCATCGGGAGATATGGCGATGGAGGTGATGATGTTGGCATGGGATTTCATGGGCTCTCCGACCTGTTCACCGGTGATGACATCCCAGACGCGTATGGTGCCGTCGTCTGCAGCGGTGACGAGCTGACGACCGTCGGGGGTGTACACGACGCATCTCACATCGTTGTCGTGGCCTTCCATGGGACCGACGAGCATCTGGCCAATGTCAGAGTCACAGATGCGGACAGTTTTGTCGTTTGCAACGCTGGCGATCTCGAGACCGTCAGGGGAATAAGTGAGGGCATACAGATTGCCATTGTGTGATCTGAAGGGGCCAGCGACTAAGTCACCTGTATCTGTGTCCCATATGCGTATCGTATTATCGCCCGTGGTGGCGATTCGTCGCCCGTCGGGCGAGAAGGTGACACACCACAGGCCCGAGGCATGTCCCTCGAGGGGGTCATACGCGGGCTGGCCACTCGACACACTCCACACCCGCAGCGTGCGGTCCTCTGCGACGCTGGCGATCTTGTCTCCGTCGGGCGAGACGGCGACGGAGCGGACGACATCTGTGTGGCCGGTGAGCGGGTCCCTCGTCT
This sequence comes from Tylopilus cervinicoccineus, assembly GCA_038094635.1. NCBI lineage: Eukaryota > Fungi > Basidiomycota > Agaricomycetes > Boletales > Boletaceae > Tylopilus > Tylopilus cervinicoccineus. The sequence goes on along the minus strand of JBBPUK010000047.1, from coordinate 67,235 downwards.
GCAGACCTGTTTCGACGTCCCATATTCGAACGGTGTTGTCCCACGAGGAGCTGACGATGCGACGGTTGTCACGAAAGAACGCGATGCACCTGACGGTGTCGGTGTGGCCGACCAGCGTGCGGAGCGGGCGGACGTGCTCTGGTCGGCGGAGACGACCAGCGGAGGACAACATTCTGGGTGTGAAGAGCTGCGCGGCGGGGCGGAGTCGTCGTTTCTTTAGGACTTGTACACACACTCGTCTCCTCATCTCGTCTCTCGATGGGCACGGCGTCCACCCAGCGCAGAGGCGTCTGGGAGCCTCTCCCGCTCATCGTCTACGGCTATGCAGTCCACCCGCTCTCCCCCTCCAAGCGCGACACACGCATATCCACCCGGCGACCCATGTCCACAATCACCGAGACCTCTGACGGCGACGTCAGCGGGCACAGAGACGTCGTCTCCCTCGAAGTCGGCGACGAAGTGTACGCCTTCGAGAAATACACACCCAGGGGCAAGGAGGTCGAGGGCGTCTGGTACCGTGGGTGCGTCCACCACCGACAGCGTCCGCGACGACGATCGTCTCACCGCGTCCGCCTATCTAGATACGTCGTCTGCACAGCGCGCCGACCACCCCCCCTCACCTGGTCCGATCCTTCCGCCTCCACTAGAGCGCCTCTCAGAGCCGACGAGCCTCAGCAGGTGTTCATCGGCATCTTCCCGGCGTCCCACATCCATGCTCGGGACGAGCTGTCCGACGCCGAGGGCCGTCTCCCTGATCTAGTCACATCGTTGGTCAACAACCCAGGCGCTCTGGCCGCTCAGCACTCGAATGGAGCATCACACGTAGCCGAGTATCTTGCTCACTGGAAGCGCGAACGTGCCAACTCGGGCTCCGACCATCCAACGCGAGACCGCGAGCGCGACCATACCAGGGACAGGGACCGTGAAAGGGACGGACTGGAGGACGAGCGCAAGTCGTTCAAGCTCCCTCCCCCTCCGGACCAAGCCAAGTCGTCCCGTGCTGCAATCACTGTTTATCCCGCCAGCATCTATTCCGCCGCTCCCTCTGAGGAGGTGCTGAAACCGCTTCCACCCAGACCTTCTCTCAAGTCCGGAGATGACACTGCGTCCGGCGCCACACAGCCCATCGTCGACGAGATTGCATCCGCGCTCAGGGAATGGCATAGCTTAATATTCCAGTACCTGGCGCGAAGGCAATATGCACTCTTTCATACGGTGAAATCTCACATCGAGGCCTTGCACCTCGGTCGAAGGCAACTGCTCGCGCAGACCCTCAGTGCCGAGGAAACGATTGCGCTGAGAAGAGACTGTGTGGCCAGGCTGGTGACTGGGAACATGGTCCAGGATCTGGATATCATCGTCAGGCATCCTACCTGGGGGGCACTCGTGACTGTCGATGTAGAAGGCGAGGTTGATCCTCGGAGCTGGGTCAGTGCTGTCAGGATGTACGCTATGCAAACCGCATTGGCATACATGAGCGTGCCAACAGATCACCTTCACCTGAAAAATACGCCAGCAGAATATTACACACCCTCGGCCCTAATCTTTAGCCCAGCTCATTCCACTTTCCCCGATATCACCCGCTCGCGCAATTCGTCTCGTTTCGTCGGCTCGCTCGCTTCTACGGGCTCCTCTAGCGGTGGTAGCGCTAAGCCGTCCCTTGCCAAGTTTTATCACATATTCCTCGACCTCCGTGCTTTTGTCGCCTCCTTCTGTGCACCTGGGGAAGTGGCCGAGCTTTTCTTCTCCATCTACAAACACTCGGATAACCCGCGATTCGTGACGGAAGAATGTTGCGTTGTGCTGAACCACAACGGTGTCCTTGCCCGGGAAGGTGGCTCGACAATACGTGCTCGTACCCTCTTCACCGATATCGCGCAGAGTGATGCGCAAGATACTTTGTTTTTGGTGTGCCGGATTGTTCGCAACGGGGCGATGAAAATGGCGTCGAGTATCAGCTCTGGTGTACCTAGCGTGGATGGTGCCAGGCGAAGACCATCCGAGTCGTCCATTTCCCTTGTTGACATACCAGGGACTGTTCGTACTTCCTCTACGCCGCTCAGCCCAGGATTCAGCGAAACTGCCAATTACCGTCGTCCATTCGGTTGTGCAGTGCTCGAGCTTTCGCAGTTGAGCAAGATGGTAGCTGAAGGATCTGACGTGTCCCCGATGCGTGAACACACGATGCCGATCTATGTACCGGTTAACGAGGCATTATTTTCGATGCTTCATCAAGATATCATTGCCGGTAACTTGAAAGAGTACGAAAAGTCCTCAAGGTGCTTGTCTATTCCACTTAGTCGTAATCTAGCGATTGACAGCTCTGCAGGGCCGAGATGCTGGCTGTATCTGTCAAGGTTTTCCATGGAGATGTGTCTACAATCATCAGAGAGAATATGTCTCTTCTTCAAGACATCCCTCTTACCCTCCGCCTTGGCTTCCCGGATGTTGTATTCCCAGGTGACATTCGTAACGAACTGTACATTAAACTCTGGTCTGGAGAGTTCCCTACTTCTCATGCGCAGTCGGCGCGTCTCAGCATGGTCAACTTTGCTCGTCCTGGGCCGCCTGCTCAGAATGTCCAGGTCACCATCGAGGTCCGAAATTCCTCTGGCTCCACAGTGGAAAATGCTATCTCTCTCGGAGCTGGTGAACCGCCCGTGACTCAGTTCCACTCGATAGTATTCGCTCGCAACAATCAGCCAACGTATGGTGAACTCATCAAGCTTCAGCTGCCCCTCCGAGGTGTGCCCGATTGGCACTTATTCTTCACGTTTAGGAACCGGGCCGGAAACCGGGCTTTAGGGCCAGAGCGACCGTTTGCGTTCGCATTCCAACCTCTGTTCCCTGGTCAGGGTGCGTTCTTGGAGGATGGTAGCCATACCCTGGTATTGTATAAGGCCGACAGACTAAGCCAAATAATGCCCGAGATGTATCTGTCATCATCCCCTTGGGTTTTACCTGGTCAACGCCCAGATCAAGTCACAATTTCCACTGATCTCCAGCGATTCGCCCCACCCCTGCGCGACACCCTCATCATCCGCTCTTCTCTATGCTCCACCAAATTCACCCAGAACCCAGTGCTGCTCAGCCTTCTCAAGTGGGAGCAGATACCAGACAACGAACTTCTCTCTACTGTACTCAGCAAGTTCACCTTCGTCGGTGAAGGTGAAATCGTCAAGTTTTTGCGCGACATCTTCGATTCGCTCTTTGGTATTCTTGTTTCTCAAATGAACCAATCGGGGGAGATGGATCACCTGGTGTTCAATGCGCTCGTGACGGTACTCGGGATTGTTCAGGACAGAAGGTTCAGCAACTTTCAGCCCGTCCTGGACGTATACATCGAACAACACTTCAACTGCGCCTCTGCGTCCTCTCGTATGCTGAAGTCGATGGATAAGCTTCTGAAGAACCCCACTGGCACAGATACAGCATCTCCTCTCAGAGCGGCGCTTAAAGTGTGGCATTATATTTTCAAGTTCATCACTCGTGCACGAGAGTTACAAAAGTCCACTGAGCTTGGGATGTCGGGTGGCGCAACCGCCGAACATCTTGAAGCAACATTCAAGAAGGAGGTGCGGGCACATTTGACGGAGGTCAACCGCATGATGGCAACGTCGTCCCCACCAGCCATTATCGGCACGCAGACCATCGCTTTGCAGCACTTTACATCCATACTACCCGAACTTGCCAAAATACTTTCGACCATCGAGCTTGTCACTGTTGCAACAAACTTTGCCAACGCGATATCCAACGCTAAGGGGAAAATCATTATCTGGCGGCTTATTATGTACTTGCAGATTGTGAAGGGGTTCTTATTCGACGACCCGCAATCACGAACCCTGCTCGTTCAGGCTGTCGTGCTGTGGATCAAGCCGTACTTTGGTCGTTACGACGAGTTCACGCAGACGCAACCAAGCGACTTGGAAAGTGCCAAAGATACATCCCGTGTCAGTTGGATGGAGTCCGTGCGGTTGTGTGTGACTATTCTCGCTGTGATGTTGGACAAGCTCCAGCAGCAATTGGTTTCCTCCATGGTACTTTCGGACCGTGTTTTATTCCGACAAGAACAAGATAATGTGGAGTATCTACTCATGCTGTTACCCAGGTGGGCCTGGCTGTCCGTATAGAAGCTCTTTGACTGAAAGTCTTCTTTAAAGGCTTCTCGATTCGTACCGGGAGTTCCAAAATCCCGCCAACCAACGTGTTATTGAGCGTACAAGAACGCATACGACCAGCAACCCTACGGTACCTGTAACGTTCCCCGAGTCCTACCCATTCTCTCTTATGGCATTACCGCCCAACTCATCCCGGAGTACTGCCAACGCGCCCACGGAGGAAATAAATATCTTCAACCCCGGTTTGGGAGAGACCGCCATCGTCTTCTTGGCTCTCGTTCTATCTGCACCAACCAAGCATATATATAATTTCCTGGAGTCGAGTTATGACATCGAGGGGAAGGATAATTTTGCTGCACTCTTGATTCAGTTCTTCAAAGTCGCGACGTCGATCCTTGACAATGACGCCTGGCCCAGCACGTGGCTAAACGTCAACATCCTGGCACACAAGGTCTTGATCAAGATGATGGATCCAGTATCAACGCTTTTGAAAGGCATCTTCATCCCTCCACCGTCAGCTACCCAGCAATTCAAGACTGACCTATGGCGCGATGCGTTCCATATGCTCTTCAAACTTCTCTCGTCTGATCAACTCGTCATCGAGGACTTTACTGCGCAGGTGCGTGCCACGAAGCTTGTTTTGATCTTGACCTCACTTTGATGTAGAAACGTCGTGCCGTCTGGCGACTTGGTGGCGACATTCGAGGTGAAGGTGCTGATATCCTGTTACGTCTCTGGGAATCCCTTAAATGGCCTGAAACTCCGGACGGAGAGGCGTCGCAAGTCGAAGTAAGTACTTGTCCGCCTTCCCAGACTCCGTCGTTGATTGTTTTCAGGGTTATCAGCCGGTGCTCAGCCCTCTTGTTGGACAGATCGTGAACTTATGCCTGAGTCATCACGACTCTCTACGCAACAATGCAGTTGGAATCCTATTTGGAATGATTATCTCGGAATACCGGCAGTCTGGTCACTTTGAGCAGATCGAGAACGAATTGGTGAAGAAGTTGGACTCGTTGTTCATGTCTCAATCAAAGGGTGATGACATTTCGCGTGCCTTCTTCATTGCACACTTGCGACAACTATTTGAGTCTACACAAGTTGACGACGCCCTGCGGGAACGAGTGTCGACCTTCTTGGACTGCGTGGACGCATTCCTCAAACTTTTGCTAAGCCTTAGAAGCCTGCCAGAGGGTGAAGAATTTGCGGATGACCGAGTGATCGCTACGGTATGTCTTTCCTGAAGTATTAATAGACATCCTTCTGATGCTTCTAACAGCTGAGATTAATGAATTTCATTCGAGAAATTGGCCGAGAAGAAATGTACATCAAATATGTGCATCAGCTCGTTAATGTGGGCGGACGTGCGACACTTGTATTCGTAACACTTATCATCCATTAGGCACATTTGCAATCCCAAAACTACGTGGAAGCTGCACTTACTCTCAAGCTACACTCTGACCTCCACGAATGGGATTTATACTCCTTCGTTCCTCCTATGGAAGA
>JBBPUK010000047.1:11273-30544 GCA_038094635.1 Tylopilus cervinicoccineus | reverse complement strand
TTGTCAGGTGCCTCGCGTGTAACTTAAGCTATGGACCCAAAGTCAGATATTCCCAAGGTCTGTTCGAAATTGCACTACTTGTTCACCGATGGGCTGACATGTAACAGCGTCCTCGTAATATTATCTTCTTCGGAGAAACAGGATCGGGAAAGAGCTCTGCTATCAACCTTTTACTCGACTCTGGTACCTCTGCTCTAGTTTCTAATGACACTCGGCCTTGTACGCAGACTAGCGCCAGATACGGAACCACGCTAAATGGCACAAATTGCATCCTGTGGGATACCCGTGGTCTCGGTGAGGGTCGCAGCTGGCTCCAATACTTCTTTGGAGGGGGTTCAGAGAAAGACCTCAAGACATTCCTCAAGGAAAGGTACCGTAGTCGTGAGCTCGACCTCCTCGTGTTCTGCGTCCGCGGATCCAGGGTAGTCAAGGCATCTGTGAACTACTACAATACGTTCTGCGCTGTCACACGTCGGCTGGCTGCTCCAGTGGTCATCGTGGTCACTCAATTAGACAGGGAGAACACGGAGAACTGGTGGGACAGAAATTCATCCAGTCTGCGGGAGCTCGGGATGGAATTCGACGGTCACGCTTGCATCACCACCCTTCCAAAACACTCACGCCTAACCGAATGCAAGGAGAAGCTTGCCGATTTGATCACTAGGGATCGTCGTTGGGAAGCGAAAGAATGTGGTTCTTATTTCGGCTCCCCAGTCCAGAAACTCACCTCTTCCGTGCCACTACGCAAAGCAGGGTTGAGGTGGAACCTTCTAAGAGCGACGAAGGGAAGGGTTGGTGTTGATAACGGGGGTATAAGTCGATATCCGAGCAACGATCCAAGCCCCCCCAGCTCAGCGCCTTCGTTAACAGATTCGAGCTATCATACAGCTGATTCGCCTGTCGAGTCGACGGCATCAAGCCCCACCGTGGGACCTCCAACCCCTCACAGTGCGACCACCCCCATAAGAGTACCACGTAATATTGACACAAATTTGCCGGGGGCCAGCAATCGACCCGAGCCTTCCAGCGAGGAAACACCCAGCACGAGCTCTTCATTGTATTCGATGTTTCATCCCAGGTACGCGATTATAGTGCACATCAGGTTCCTGACTTCCTGACCTACGAGATGCATGAAGTTCTCATAGTAGCTGCACCTCACGCTCCGAAGTGAACCTGGAATCTTGCATAGAAGATGGGGAAGGTTTGTTCTCAGTGTCTCTTGGAGACGATGCACCACATCGTGCCTGTTATAGATTATTGCTTCAGAGCACTACCCTTCCCACATTCAACTGCCACTGTTAGAAAGAGGCAAACATTCGCCACCTGCAGTGGTGCTTTTGGGGATATCTGGGAGTGCGACTTAATCTCCGGGGAATCTTCTCGCATCGTAGGGCCAATTCTAGACTACTTCAGTCCACGCTGACTCATGTAATTAGGTCGCGGTGAAGGCCGTAAGGACCAACAACAACGACAATGATGACCTAAGGAAGGTAACACTGGAGCGCTATTTCCCGGGATAGTGGTTTATGACCCATTGCGTTCGTTTCTTTCAGAGACTCCGCAGAGAATTAAGAGTATGGGAGAAACTGCAACACAGGAACATCGTCCCGCTGCTTGGTGTGGTATCTGGTTTTGGACGGTTATCGAGCCCAGTCAGCCCGTGGTTCCAAAATGGGTCTCTATCTCATTACATGGTGGATCACCAGATGTCTCTGTCCAGGAAACACCGTGTGGTGGGTCTGAATTGTAACACAGACTGCCATGGCCTATTAACTTCGCGACAGCTTGGAGATATTGCAGTCGGTCTGCGCCATCGTACGTACCAGCTTCATGGCGTGATTCTGATACTTTCTTACCACGTCTCCTAGTCCACGGTCAAGGCGTTGTTCATGGTGACCTCCATAGTGTAGGTGGCCTCTTGCAAGTGACGTTTGGGAGGACTATTGACTGTTCGTCCACAGGACAATGTTCTGATTGATGACGATGGGACGGCATGCTTGACGGACTTTGGTCTTTCGTTCATTAGTGATTTCGTGGGGACATCGTATCTGAAGTCTGGCGTCTGTGGTGCTGTACGCTTCGCGGATCCTGAGCTTGTCAAGCAAGCGTACAGTTCGCAGGACGACATGCTTCATCCTACAGGACCTTGTGATATCTATTCATTTGGGGGACTGATGCTCCATGTTTGCAAATCTATTTTACTCATGAATCTATATCTGATGTACCACCATTCATAGGTTCTGTCTGGAAAGAAACCATATGAGGGGGTTCCTCAACAAGTGATTTTCATGACGGTGTTGAGGGGCGAACGACCCCACATACCGACTCACAATAAACACGTTACTGAGTCGCACAAGTTATTAATCCAACTTTGTTGGGATCCCGATGAGCGCAAACGCCCGTCGGCCGATAATCTCGTGAGGAGGTACGGCAGGCAGTAATGTCCACCTCCGAATGTGCTCGCCGGTGTGGTCCTAAAGAGACCTTACCTTCTCGCCTCCTTGTTTCCTCGGCTGGGCCAAGATGTCACCTCAAAGCTCCATGATATTATCCATCGGTAGTGTCTTTTTCTTGGAGGATCATCCTGCCCTTTGTCACACATTTCGCCATGCTATTGATCTCATCTTTATCTCTTGGCCTTCGACACAGGTTTACCTCCAAACTTGACATGGTTTAGTGCAATTACTCCGAAGTATTAGTGGATTATTAGTGCCCCCTGTCATTTCATTTAGTAAACTATGTTAAGAGTATGATCGTAGCTAGTATGCTACATAACATTCAATATATATTCAGATGTCCATCAGCTAAGAATGAGAAGTAGCCACTGCACTTGAGAAGCATTCCAGGTACTTCTTTTATTCCTTGAGAGGGGTTGACTCAACATTATGCCATGCATGTATTTGATCCCATTATCTCACCCTCGCATATTATATCAATTATTTAACCCCAAGCTGTCCAACAGTACTACCTTGACTGACATCCCACCAGGAAGTGGTTGACTACACATGTTGGCCCACTTATATCACGATCAAGTTAGCCTATGTTGTGGTGTGTTGACTTGAAAAGCAGTTCAAGTTACAAGTTCCCATACCCCGCATATCATTAGACCGAGACTCATCATCAATGTCATCAACCGCCGCCAAGGTCTGGTTTGGTCAGTCCTCATGCTCATGCATTGAAATAGCTCTTTATCATAGTGATTTATCTCAGTTACTGGCGCATCCGCTGGGCTCGGTCTCGCAGTGACTGAGCACGCATTACAGCGAGGGGACAATGTTGTTGCAACGCTTCGTAAACCAGAAATGCTCTCCGACCTCTTGTCGAAATATTCTTCACAGCTCTTCGTCCTCCTGTTAGATGTCAGGGTTCCGCAACAAATTCATGCAGCCTTTGAGAATGCACTGGAGAGGTTTGGACGCGTGGATATTGTATGTAACAATGCAGGGATCTGTGCCATCAGCGAGGTCGAAGGTATGAGCGACGAACAAGGGAGAGAGCTGTTTGAAGTGGTCTTCTGGGGGGCTGCAAATGTCACAAAGGAGGCTGTCAAGATTTTCAGAGAACACAACAAACCTTCTGGTGGTCGTCTGTTGCAAATATCTTCTCGGACGGCTCTGCGAGTCGTACCAGGTGCCGTACACTACGCTGCTGCGTACGTGGTAACTTGCCTAGTAGGATAGGATGTCAGATCAACTGACTTTTACCAAAGTAAAGCAGGTAACGGGTCTTTAAAATACTTATCAGAGGTACGTTGCTAACTGAAACGACACAAGCGCTGGAATGCCTCTCCGAAGGCTTGGCTGCAGAACTTGACCCCAGCTGGAACATCAAGGTTCGCTCCATCTCGCCAAGAAGGTTTGATTATTGTAAACTCCACTTTAGATATCTATTGTTCAACCCGCTCTCTTTCGGACAAACAAAGTATGGGATAATGTTGTCGAACCCATCCACCCCGCGTACAGTAATCCTGAACTATCATCGAGAAAGACAAGGAGTTTATACGCAACCCCAAGTGAACAAACTGTACGTATGCATGACGGGGACCCGACGAAGTTTGCTCAGGTGATGTACCGATTGGCGTATATGGATGACCCACCTCTCTACCTTCCGTTGCACCGAGTTGCCGTCGAAGCAGCCAAGGCGAAGGGGAAAGGTCTTATCCGGACAGCGGAAGAATATGCCAGCTGGTCTGAAGATATTTATCATTCTGTCGACCAGAATTAGTACGCTGACGCTACAATGTACTATCAAATGCTGGATGCGCAAAGAGCCACATAGTTCAAACATCAAATCAATTCTGGGATTCTACGACATCAGGGACGAAGGTTTTCCTGTTATCACCCACAGCATACGAACGAGGACATAAATGTGAACCTGATCTCGCTGCGTATTCCTGACCTCCGTGATGACTCACTACTACCCGATCCTGGGTTCATTCACGTTCATAGTAACAATCAGTTTCGGCCGTCTAGTAATTGAATGTGCTCTCGAGGATGGTGGTATCTGTGTTCGCATCCCTCCAGGGTATCCTATCTCTTGCCGATTGAGTATCAGGTTTCGCAGCTCCTCGTTCTCCAATTGGACGACCAGGATCCAGCAGCTGTCACCGCTGCATTCAAACAAGCTGTTGCGTCGTTCAGCCGAGTCAACGTAGTCCTAAACAATGCAGGTTTCTATGTGGTTGCTGAAGTGGAGGGACATTGAGCCCCTGATGGGCGGTCAGTTGTTCGCACTGCGCATTCCACAACAGAGGCACACTGTATGCTGCTGCGTAAGTTGCGTGATTCGGATTACACATTTAAGCGATTTGCACCTGATCTCATACAACATCCATAGGAAGGCAGGTAAACGTCTGGTTGTTCCAAAAGACATCAGATTAGTCTGGTGTACGCTCATGTCACGAAAGTTTGAGCAGAATTCTTCAGCTCGTGCTCGAGCCCGGACTTTTCCGCACCTGTGTAGTCGCTAACCGCATGACTGGATCGCAGTTGCCTGAGATACTTCCCTTCCGACAATGAGATACCGTGCTGTCTTTTCCAAAATCGAAGAGATACTCGGATAAAGACCCAAAGTTTGCTGAACTGGTTTGTCCTCATCTATAACACTACCCGTGCACCGCGTAGCTCTGTCTCGGTGAGGAAGAAAGGATGCCTATCGAGGCAGAAATTTCGCTGGCTGACGATAGGATGATGATCAATGACCGGTCTCCTAATTGGTGTGTTAAGACTTGTAGAACCAAAGCAGTGTAAACAACCGCCCCTACTTGGCCAGCGACATGTCAAACACCCCGCCGTCTGCTGCAGCTGGTTCTTTAACAGACATCTTCGAGGCCGACGACCGCGTGCATTTCTCAAGGGAGACAGGGACATGGAGGTTCGAACAGGAAGACGGGACTGAACTCGAGTACGACACCACCAAGTCCCAGTGGGTACCTGTGGTCAGTGAGCGTCGCAGCGCATACCATTAGAACGTCCCTGAAGCTCATGTCGTTTCATGTAGGTCGACGAAGACCTCCTGCGGAAACAACAAGCAGCTTACTCCGTGGTCGGTGTCGATGAGGAGGTATGGATCCCTGGTGTCCAGCGTCCGTCTCGCAACATATGTATCTTTCCCGATGCCAGACCCCAGCAGCACCCGTCTTGAAACGCGCCCACAAGAAGCGGAAAGAGCCCGAGGATTACACTTCTGCTACGCCACCTGCAGGGCCATCGACTAAGCGCGGGAAGAACGAGGAAGCCAAGCAACCACGCTCCAAGAATACGGCTGTCTATGTCACGAATCTTCCTCTCGACACGGAAGTGGACGAGATTGTCGAACGATTCGGCAAGTTTGGCGTGATCGAGGAAGATGACGGAGGCGAACCCAAGGTGAAGCTGTACGCGACGGAGGACGGGACGTTCAGCGGAGAAGCGTTAGTGGTGTTTTTCAAGGAGGAGAGTGTGTCCCTTGCGATCAGCTTGCTCGACGAAGCGGAATTGAGAGTGGGAGAACCCTCCACAGTGATGAGGGTGCAGAAAGCCGAGTTCAAGCACAAACACACGGGAACGGAAGCAAATGGTGATTCGCAACTGCGGAGGACGGTCGACAAGAAGAAAGCCACGCGACGGATTGGCAGAATGCAAAAGTGGGTCGTGGCTTACCTGTTGCTTTGTCTGAATCATGGAATTGGTGTACAGAAAACTCCAAGAGTGGGACGACGAAGATGGTTTTGGCCCCGCGAAGACCGAAGAGGATGGCGTGGATATGCCTAACAGGAATAACAGGGTTGTCGTATTAAAGCGTATGTTTTCTTTGGAGGAACTTGATGAAGACGCATCTCTCCTACTCGATCTTAAGAAGGACGTTCGTGACGAGTGCTCAACGTTGGGAGAAGTAACAAACGTGGTGTTGTACGACGTAGGGGTTTTTACTATCTGCATGATTTGGAAAGATCGCTTCATCCTTGCTTACAGAAGGAGCCGGAAGGCGTTGTGACAGTGAAGTTCAGAGACCCCCTGAGCGCACAAGCATGTGTGTTGGTAAGTCCTCCGAGCTAGATGCGTCTGGTCCACCAACCAAACATTTTGCAGAAAATGAACGGTCGATTTTTTGCCGGGAGGCGCATCGAAGCGTCACTCTATGTTGGAAAACAGCGATTCAAGCGAAGTGGTGTCGGTGATGACATTGAAGGAGATACCGACGAGGCTGAAAAGAAGCGCTTGGACAATTTTGCAACTTGGCTCATGACTGAAGGAGACTAGGAGCTTGTAGTGTGTATCTCTGCATCTATCATCATTTACCATGGAAAAGACATCATCAAGGGCTCTTCATTTTACCTCCCAAACGGAAAATGCGACACACTGAGAACATCGAGATCTCTGACCCACACGACGAGAACGCCGGGACTCCATGGGTCGACTTCAGAGCTCCCTGACATAAGATAGATTGGTAAGGTACGGTTCAACGAATGTAACAAAACCAAAGAGTGTTGTAGGGTACCTATGTTCAAATCGCCTTGCATAGTAGACCGAACCAGTAAACCTCCCAAAGGTAAATGTCCTGAGCGAACAAGTAAAACTGGTGTGTGATAGGGTATAGAGTGAATAATTCCAGGTGGTGGAGTCGAGATAGGATGACAGACAGCAACAAAACGAGTGAAATTGTAAGACGGGGGGAAATGGTCTAGGGGGTCGTAACGGAAACGTGACACGGGAAGAGAACGAGCGGATGGATGAATGCGTGCGAGAACGATTCTTGCCATTGCATCAGTGTGCAATTGCTTCCCCACTATGTTGTGACCTCCCACGAGCGGTATGAGCTTCTCCATGTGTACTCTCAGGTGATGCGCCATCAATTGATCCTGGAGAGCTGACCACAACCTCGGGAAGAACGGGTGGCTCATTGGATATAACTGGGCGTGCTTCTTCATCTCTGGTTTCTGCAGAATAGGTGGAGGAGGAGCGAGGGGCACTGCTAGGCACCTCCGTGGAGGGTTTCGGTGTAGCAAGAGTGGCAGAGAACCGCTTGACAGACGGCGACGTTGGCGTACTCTGTGCGGCAGCTCCCATCTCTGTATGATGAGATGGCGGATCAGAGAAATCCCAAGCGCGAGGCACGAGCGCAACAGGCAAAATCCAAGTTGCAGTGCAGACAACACCTTTGCCTTCATCGGCTCTTTTAATCATACTCCATTCACCCTGGACAAACTGGGAAATATAGCGAATAAATGGAAGGATTTCGCGCACACCCTCGTTGAGGAGGGAGAGAGCGGTCAGGAGGTTAAGGAGCGCATTGCCAGGGGACTCGACTGATTCCAAGTGGGCAATCGTTGGAGGGGGCAGACAAACTTCGAAACCCCACCAATCTGTGGTTCAAGGCAAGGTCATTAGCAGGTTAAATGAAAAAGGTTGAATAAACCTGACATGTAAGTACGGATATCCTGTCTGTTGGTACAACGACACCCTTGTGATCAGGAAGTATGGCTTTTCCCGTTGCGTATCCCAATGCCATGAGCTGTGGAGTGATTTGTTCGATGCCCTCTATCACCGTCTCAGCAGTAGGAACGGAGCCAGCAAAGAGACCTTGAGCTGTAACTGGCGCACCAAAGCCCATGTTGGGGGCAGTGAGAAGGTTGATGAGGTGCACATCAGCTAGGACCGTGGATATAGTTGATATAGAGGCCGTTGCGATGGATTCAAGGTGGGCGAAATGTTGTGCGTGGACATCCTTGTCGGGCATGTCAAGACAGACGGCATGAATGGGTAAGTTGGTTTTTGTCTTGTCGCCGTTGGGATGGGCAGGAAGTGCTCTAAGATGGGTGATCACTTTGGCAGCCATCTTCGGATCGAGAAGCTGGGACTTGACGCGAACCAGATCATCTTTGGAAATAGCCTTTGTCTTGCCGAATTTACGGTCGGGAGGGGTATTATGGTCACCAACGATAACAGAGCGGACGATAGCAGCAGATTCTTTTGCGCGCCTTTCGGACGAAGCGGCGGTCCCGACGATGAGAACAGAAAGTGCACCGGTTATTGACTTTTTCTGCGAAGCCTTGGAGACGGTGGCCTGGGTCAGGAGAGGGGGAGGAATGATACGAGTCTTGTTCTGCTTTGCATCGGAGCGAAGAAAAGAGAAGGAGGGGAAGGAAAAGCGACGGGGATCTTTACCGGTCGAGTTTGCACCCGATGGAGAGTAGGGCAACGCAGACTGGCTTTGGCTCTGCATGGGCCGGTCACTCTGGGCGGAAGATTGAGTGTGGACAGAAAGAGCGGGTTCCCGAGCATTTGGCGGAGGAGGGGGAACAAGGGACGCAGCAGGGTTTGGGGAGTCAGGGGGCTGGAGGGGATCGGCCGGTGGCCCATGGATAGTGGGTGTGGAGTCTACGGACACAGAGGAGACTCTGACCCTGGCCTGGTCGGTAGGCTGCGTGTGGGGGTCAGATGCGTTAGGAACGGGGGCATCCTGGACTGTGGTGGAGTGGATGGAGACGTCAGCGGAGACGCTGTCTGGTTTCGCGCCGGCCACAGGAGACTTTGGCTGCTTTGGCGCGGGCTTGAAGAAGGTAAGCATGCGGGAGGAGAGGAAGGAGGGGCGACGAAGGGTCGACAAAGCGCGCCCTGCTTTTATACGTACTGAGGGGCCTCGCTTGGTCGTGAGAACGGGAGAACGTCGCCCGCTTGGGCGTGCTCGAGGCGTCTGCTGCCAGGCGACTGCTGTCGACGGCGCCGGCACATTTCCCTGCTCAGCTCGAATCTCTCTCAGAGGGCTGACCGCTGATCTGCCAGGGTCCTCTCGTCGACAGCCTCGGCGACAATATTGCGATCGGCGAGGGGTAACCCCTCCTTGGGGGGTGCTCCGTGGGAACATCCACTCCCTCTTCGCCCGCTCGTCCGCTCGTCCGCTCGTGCTACGCCCCCGTCCGTCATGTCGCTCGCTGTTCTGAGAGCTCCCGGTGCGTGTCCGCGCCGTCTCCACTCCCGCTCGCTCACCCCTTCTCCCAGTCGCCCGTGCTGCTGCACTCAGGCCTGCGCTCGGCATCGCAGTACATGCTCCCCGTTTCGTGCACACTTCGAATCCCGTCCATGCTCCAGAACCCGTACCCACCTCCACCGCTTCCCCGACAGAACCCATCACCTCCCTCGCCATCCGCGGCTCAAACCAACACAGTCTCGAAACACCCAGCAACAAGGCTGGTATGTACACTCCCAATCCGTCTATTTCCATCCTTTCCCCTGCTCACCCGGTCAGAATACGTTCTCTCCACCCTCGACAAAATCGTCAACTGGGGTCGTCAGAGCTCAATGTGGCCTATGACATTCGGTCTTGCCTGCTGCGCCGTGGAAATGATGCACATGGCTGCAGCCAGATACGACCAGGACCGCCTCGGCGTCGTCTTCCGTGCCAGTCCCCGTCAGAGCGATATCATGATCGTTGCCGGAACACTCACCAACAAGATGGCTCCTGCTCTGAGAAAAGTTTACGACCAAATGCCAGAGCCAAGATGGGTCATCTCCATGGGTTCATGCGCCAACGGTGGTGGCTACTATCATTACTCGTATGCCGTCGTCAGAGGCTGTGATCGTAGGTCGCTTCCCCAGCTTCAGTCTCTACCTCACTCTCTCCACAGGTATCGTGCCAGTCGACATCTATGTCCCTGGCTGCCCACCTACTGCTGAGGCTCTCCTCTACGGCATGCTTCAGCTCCAGCGAAAGATGAGGAGAAACAGAAAGAGTGTATTATGGTCGGTCTCCCATCTCTTTCTCCCGTCTACTCTATTTCATGTTTCGCAGGTACCGCAAATAATTCAAGTCCACAAGTGGAGAGTGTAAACGTGAAAGGACTGTTGGACATAGACCGGCACCAGTTCTACATATGCGTTTACCGTGTTTCCTTCCTCACAACACGTCTCATTTCACACGACCGATCCTCTGGTTTGTTCAATGCATCGCCTAGAATTCAATATCCCGATCATAACAGGAGTGGCCATCGTATAGAATGGGCATGTATCCTTATCTGCGCAGCTTGGGCTACGTCGTGTCAGGTGAGTCGACAGACCTTAAGGGTCTATCAAGCAAGGACATTGTTGCTCTCACTTTGCGTTCGCGATGAGCACGCGCGCTGCCTGCCTGAAGAGGTGAGTAAGCCTTGCAGGTTTAATCAATAATGCGTAGTGATTGACAAGAAGCCGTCCATCTATTGAGCGGTTTGTATGACTCTTGAGCACTGATCGGCTGGCCAGTCATGGATGCGATAGCTGACAGAGTTGACTTTCCAACCACATGATGTGACGCGTGCAATCACGTGCTGGGCGGTCAAAGAAATATATGTGTCGTTCCATCGTTTGCCTCCACCACACCACCGCACCGTCCCTTCATTGCGCAAACCGATGCCCATTGTACCCACTGACTCAACACAATGAATAATTGCAGAGCAGGTCTTTACAGTTTCGCATTGACTATAACATGGCTACACCAGACTGGCGTAGCTTCTCCACCCTTGCTCGTGATCTTGGGCTTGACGCTCCCTGACTCGCGCATCCTGAGTGGGATTGCAAGTATCGGACTGACACTCGCCAACATTGCCATCATCTTGCCTCATTTACGGCAACCCATACCTGACGGCATGCATGTCCTCGAGGGTACACTCGCTCATGAACAAAGCACCCAGGAGCAGTCAAGGTCGTCTCTGGACAGGTTTGCTGCGGCGTTCCCGGTCCTAATCGCAGAGAATCCCGTGCTTTCCTCGCTGTCACCCTGCCGCAGAGAACACCGTAGCTCGCCCCTCACTTATAGTGCGACTGTCAAGTCCGTAAGCTCCGCAGAAACAGACCCGTCAGAGTGTCTGAATATCGGATCCGAGGTTGTACCACAGACAAACCTCCAGTCTCTAGTTTGGGAAACACAAGATAACACAATCCATCCGCAAATCCACTCCCCCTTGCATACAGACTCCAGTGAAAGGCACGTTAATCTCGGCCATCTGTTCGCGCGGGAAGGTCGGGGTGCTCTCTACATTCCGCTTCCTATCCCGGATGCGGAGGAAGTCGCCTTTTTCTCCACAGAAGACGCTAGGTGGTCCAACAGTGATCCGAGAGAAGAATATCCCGTGGCTGCCTGTGAGCAAGACATTGCTCCTGATGAACACCTCGTAATGGAGGATCACATGCCAACATTCGAGGAGGCATGTATTCATGTTATATTGACACTGCCGATGCTGATAGTGTATAGGATATTGGACAGGATGGTCAGCTGGTCGCTCCCAGCCCTCCAAGCACACAAGGGCATGTTGAACTAGGTGAGGCTTACACCGACGTAACGATGGTATGGCACCCAGATGTGTCTGTAGGCTAACAAGGAAACCTGACGGTCGTCTTTTGTCAGCCTGTTACGGACAGGGAAGTAGCACCTATCTACACCAAAGCCACAGTTCAAGGTCATCATGACACTCTGGCGGAAGGTATTGTGTTTGATTGTGGGAACACTGCCCAAAGTGCACAAGCAAAACATTCGTTGGTATCAGGAAAAGAAAATGTAAGTGTTACCGTTTTCTTCCTCGCAGTTCCTATGCGATTAATATCTAGCTTGCGAGGCGCCGCCCTGAAAGCTTGGAGTTTATTCCTCAGTCCGTCATCAGGCGATATCCTTCGGCGCCAATGGTATCAGCGAGACACTATCGAACCTTTAATTCCGTTAACGGTTACCAGGTTTCATCAGCACCACCGCGCATTTTTGTCCGCAACCCGGCAGTGCTATTGAACGGGACCACTTATACTACATTACCAGAGGGGTACTGGCGTGCCTCGTTCCTCTGTGAATCCCATCCGAGGAGGCGACCAATGGGAGGGCAGACGGAGATGGTCCCATCCCAAGATCACCCTAAACAAGGACCGACATCACTACCAGAGCTCCCCACGTCATACGAACTATCTTCACTCAGAAAAAATCCAACCAATAGACAGCGACTTGGTGTTCTCGCTCGTGCCGCCCTCCGCGATCGCAGGTCTGCCGCATATCGACGTAGGGATAACGTGGACGATGGCTCTTCCACATCTGATAGTAACTCGGACTTTGACAGCGATTCCCAGTACTCTAGCGGGTCCTCTGGGTATGAAAACATGCTCCCGCATATGCTTGGAGCCGACCTCATTGCCGCCATCGATGCCAATAGCGAGTCGGGGCTGAATCTCACCGGGACCGGACGAACAATACGGACTCCGCTTAACATGTATGAGAATTTTCTCATCTCTGATAACTCTACAGCGGAGATCAGTATGATCATGCATGTGTCATCTAATGGCGACTCCTCCGATGAGGAGGCCAGGGCTCGTGCGACTTTCCGTTCCCTCACTTACGAGGACATACAACAATGGGCCTCTGGAGTTGTTCAAAAGTGCGTGAGGCAAGTTTGCCGCAACCATGTACTCGCGGAGCCATTATCACCATCTCAAGCGTCGGATGTCTGCGCAGAGAGACCGTCTGGTTCAAGAGTATCCCAATGTCCTTTGTCTGGGTTACACTGCAAGTCAGGAGCAGTCTCATTGACAGAGGTTCCAGTGGAGAGGACCAAGGAACTACCAGCGTCGCTCGGACATCCGCCTACATCTACCCTACCGAGTGGGAAGCCACTGCAAGTTCGAAACTTGCGGGACATTCCCGAGTTTGTTCCTCGTCAACGACATGTTTTGATGATCCCGGGACGCGTAGAGGGTCATCGGAGGCTCGGTACAAGATCTGCCATCGAGCTTACTCGTGATGCTGCTACCCAAGTGATTGCAAGAATGGAAAGCCAAGCTGAATTCAGCACACGGCAGCGGCTCGGGCACACGGAGAAACGGAGGGTCAACGGCGGTCGGCAAGGCATGCTTGGTAGGTGTGCTTAGTGGGTTGCATCCTTTTCATCGATTTGTATGCGGAGGCTCTCGAGCTTTGGGGTGTCGTACTGTGATTTCAACTATAACTGCGCTAGATTTGTTTCACTCTGTCGCGAATTCTAGATTTACTGCAAGTACATCAGGTCTGATGAATCACTGATAAACTCGACAGGCATGTATCCCTGCACACCAAGCCCGTGATCTGGCAGGACCAAAGGAACGTTTCAGGAAGTCTCTGACCATGACGGAGGCTCGTGGGGCCGCACATGCAGTTGGCCATGTTTCAGCAGTCGACCTACCACCATGGCCCTGCTGGATCCCACAGCATCTGACGTGCATTAAAGTAGCACAAGTGGCGCATTCTCCATTTTTGCCGGGGGATCAACGCTTCAGTTCCTGGTTCGAGCGATGAGACCTCAAGCGCCTGTGAACTGCGTTTCAACATGGTGCTTCTCTGCTTCGTATCGCATGTCTGCTCCACCGGCAGATATTTGCTTGACCGACATTGCCACCAACAACAGGTCGCAGATCTTCGTCTCGGAGGTGCGCCAATGTGGAGTCGTCATGATGATGGGATGGCGTCCCTCGAGCGCACGTCTTGTGCAGGGTATCCTAGTGCGCCACTGCGGGGTGAGATTGTATCTCTGAGGTGTTAATCGTCCACACGGCTATTACAGCCGAGTTGTCAATAAGCACCTGGATCCAGATCTGACGCGACCTGAGCTGGAGACGGGGGTCATTTCGAGTGCCATTTGGTGGACAACCGAGCAGTTTTCGGTGGAGACCGTGTGGGCTCTGAAGCAGCTAGGCCGCCATGGGAAAATAGTACTGGAATTGAGCACGGTTGAGAATTGCTGGCATCGCCAACGCATCGCCTAGACGTCTCGACCAAGAGTCCAACACTACAGCTTGTCTTTGTTCCGCGCGGAGCCTCTCTACCTCGACCGCCCGCTGCGAGTGTCGCCGTCCACTCCTGTCGTGCCTTCGCAGGGCGGCAACACACCCGCCGAGTCCAAGGTGTCAGTTGATCAATCGACCTTGTGGCCACTCTCTTTTTCTTTTTCTTTTTCTTTTTCTTTTTCTTTTTTTACCTGGTTTCCCTCGAGGTCTTTCCAAGGCCAAGGCTATCTCCGTCTCATTGATTTGGCGATGGCCACGCTTTCAACGATTCCACCCGCACGACAAGATTCGACAGTCTCCCCGAACCTTTCCTCGAACCTCCATCTCAATTTCTTCCAACGCGGCCTTGCCATTTCAGATCTCGACTTCAAGGACAACAGATATCCCTCCCTCGCTCTCCCTCCGAGGACAGCGAACGCACCTCCCATGATTCTTTCCTCGGGTGATACCCTTGTTCGGGGTGAACCCAATCTCGCTCCCCCCAGTGATACCCGAAGGCTGCCGTTGCCGGCTCTAGATCTCTCCAGGTCACACACGGCGGACCCCGCAAACGACAGACGAATTCTCAACGACGAAAAACATGACATGTTCCGTCCCTCTGACGGCGACGCACCTCTTCCACCAACCGCAGTCTCTTATGCCCTTCCAGGTAACACACGCCGTCCAGCCGAACGGTGCAGTCTTGACGACAACAACAACAACAATCAAAGCAATGGACCCGCGACTCCGCTGCTCAACGGCTCCAACTTCGTCGACTCCAAGCTATTCAACGACTCCTTCAAGTCCTTTGGGGAATCACTTACACAGCCTCCCCCGTCACCGCCGAACGGCGCTCGTGACATACCTCCTTCCCTTTATCCAGCGGCCATGCGCCAGTCTTCATATCCTCTCGCCGACGGAGCCGCGGTTTCCAGGCTATCTTCTGCGAATGGTTTGTCATCGTCGAGACCGTACAGTCCCACCTTGGCTATTCCCATATCATCCACCCCCCGCGTCTATCCCCAACACCCCACTTACATCACTCCTGCTGCTGTCGCGCCCGACCCAATAAATCCAATTCTTTCACCGAACCCTCCACAGCCACAGGAAGAGATATGTGTCGAGTGCGCGATGAGGGATCAAGACATGGCAGATGTCATCGTCGTCGGTCCTGGTATATGGGACAGAGAGAGCGATGTACTCTACGAAGAGTTGTTAAGAAGAGAAGAGGAAGAAGAAGCTCCCGGAATCTTGCCTTCAGAGTGTTCTTCAAGACCTCGCGCAAAAGGTGCGCGCTTGACGGAGCAAAACTTGAAGCTGTGGGCTAGCATGGTGAGTACTTCTGTCTATGTCTCGGCAGGATGCTGACACATCATGGCTCTAGACGCCTAAAGAGCCAATGTCCAGGCAGCAGACTGTCGATGCCTATGTCAAGACCCAAAGGTCACTGCTCGAGGCTGAAGCTTTGGCTCACGCTCGTGCTATGCAAGAGTCGATGCAGCTTGAAAACAGCATCCGTGACACGTACTCTCAACTTCGCTCGGCATATGATCTGAGCGCAGTCGATGATAGCGCATTTAAGCTTAAACCACCTCGTGCCCCATCTATACCGAATGGAGTTGGTGCACACCACATTCGCAGCTTGTCTCGTGACATCACCCTCCTCGACAATGGGCTCATCGTCGAGCACGTCGATGTACGGCGTGAAGAGAGGGAGGAGAAGGAGCGCAGACGAAGGCAGGAGAAGCGTGAACGCAGTAGGCCGCGCAAGTCTTCTCGAGGTTCGCTGGTAGATGTCACGTCGCTCTACTCCGCACATAGCATGGCACCCCTCGTGGACAGCGGCCTTGGTCCCATGCAGAGCCCAATGTACTCTGCTGCCAGTATGCGGCCAGCGAGTTCGTTGACGGTCCCCATCGAAGTTCAACAGAGCTTAGGGCAGGTATACTCCCAAGCATCGTTCTCAGATGCACACAGCCCTGGTTCTGCATCACCTAGGCGGTCGCGACTCTTTGGGTTTAAAAATCTGAGCTCTGCGTGGCGAAGTCAGGACAGCCTGGCTCCTTCAGGAATGTCTGGAAGTATGATCGACATGCAGTACGTGTCCGGGCTTGGTTTGTCACCTATTCGTGGTGTCTCATTAGTTGTTATTTTCTTTGTAGTGTGGCGTTACAACGTGAAGCGAATCCCTCTCATTTTCGTTCGCCGGTCGGTCAGAGAAGTACCTTGTCCACGCAAAGGCATAGTCAATTGTGGCCACCCACCACTAACGAAGAGGAGGTTTCGACAACAGCAACTGACGAAAAACCCAAGAAGAAACGCAATGGCCTGGCCAGGATCTGGAAGCTCGTCAAGGGAGGGTCGTCGCATAAAGATGAAATCCAGTCTGTACCCCGTGACTCGTTGCGGTCACTAGATCGCAATGACGACGATTCCCCCTTGGCGCCGCCTCCACCACTTTCATATCTTGTTGAGCGTGGTCCTGGCGAGCATCTCGGCGGTGCGGGAGGTTGCCATGCATCGACACCTTCATTACCCTCAACGACATCTCCACGAAATGGTGGATTTTCGTCCGCTGGTATGTCACCTTCTACGGCTCCAACCAGTCTTCTTCCATCACCAACCTCTTCGCGCCCTTCAGGCGGTAATGGTGATGGCAACGACCGGAAGAACAGCGGGCAAACCGATGAGAAGGAAGCGCTCGACATGTCTCCGGATGAGAACGGGAAAATAAGGGTGGCTATCCACCCTGTGACGTCTGAGCCGGATATGCGTCAGAAGCTTCAACAAGCGACGTTTGCCTCCACTAATGGCATGACGTTACCCAAGGCAGCGATCTCCCGTCCTCAAGTGATGTTGTCAAGAGAGAAGTCGTTACCTCCACTCCCTGGAGAGGTGAAACTTCGAGCGCAGCATGGTATAGGCGGGGATCCAAGGCCACAGACACTCTACACAACATACGATCTTCGTCATCTTGGACAAGACACGCAAGATCTCGTGCCGCCCCATGCACCGTTCCGGAATGAAGCAAGGCGACAATCTTTTAGTGGAACCGGGACACGCCCTAATCTAGGCGTCCAGACGATGCCACTCAGTGGTCAAGACCGTATGAGGGCTCCCAACGGGATGTATAGTGAGTTCGGTGTATCTCGTAGGTCCCTGGGTCGCCTTGGAGACATCGAGGAGAATCCTCCCACACCTCCTACACCCACCAAGCGCAGGAAATTTGGCCTCGCTACACTATTAGGCAAGAAGTCGTTCACCCCCATGGAAACAAACGGATACAGTTCACACGAGTTCCCTCGCCTGTCATCTCCCGTCTATGATCCAAATGACGACGCTCTCGGCGCTGCGTATACCAACTCGGTGTCTCGTCTAGGTCCTCGGTTGTCTGTTGCTTCTCGGAAAGCTATCGAAGAGCGGGTGGAACAGGACAGAGAATTCGTGGCCTATCGATATCCCTCCCAGACACAACCACCAATTGACCTGATTCGGTGACAATCACTGCTCTATGGGTGTTCTTAGCATCACGAGATCATTCCCTTCTACGTTCGCACCAAGCTTGTATGCATATTCTCGACCCATTCGCTTTCTTTTGTAAAATTTCATGCCACGAGCTAACATCCATCGTCTCACTCACTTGATTTTCCATTGTCCACATGTTATTCGGTACAACTCGACAGCCAGCACTCCTTTCTGGGACTATGCTTTGTGTTTCCAGTCCACTCGGACTCTCATCCCATCCTTGCTCTGGACTATGACTGCATGGCCTCATTTCACTCTCCGCGCGCCCTTTTCTGTATAATCTCCACTCCAGCCTATAAGCACTATTACCGCTTTACAAGACCGGCAATTCGTTTACGATTTCTTGGTTTGGTTGGTACCAAAGTTACGATTCCTGCTTACATATGTGCAGAATATGAGTCCATTTTGTTCCCGACAGCAGGTCATGCATGTCTGAGACGCTGTACGTCATGTGATCAGGCCATCGCTTGCACACCGCGACGTTCTCGTCTACCTTGGTGTCTTAATTTTGAACACCAATGGTATGTGAACCAAAGCTGGTCGCGAGCATTGCTAACTTTTGCAGGCGCCACGAGGCTTATCCGCCGAAGAAAAGCGAGTCAAACTCCTCGAAATATTTCACGAATCGGTGGGTCACATGTTGTGATCGGATTACCATCTAACATTTTGAGCAGAAAGATTTTTACCAAGTTGGTTTTCATGATATGATGTCGCTCCCACCCGCCGGCCTATTCACCGTTACTTTCCAGCTCAAAGAGTTAGAGAAACTTGGGCCAAAACTCAAGGGGATTGGTACGCCGACTTGTAACCTCCTTTTGATCGATCTTGTCACCCTTGGCGTCAGTCTCGCAGTCTGTGAAAGAAGTTCTACAGTCTCTCGTCGATGATGGTCTCGTGCAGAGCGACAAGATCGGTTCCTCTAACTGTAGGTCCTCATGAAGGTGGATGTATGCGCTGATTCTCAACGGCTGCAGTCTTTTGGAGCTTTCCCTCACAGCGAGGGAGCATAGTATGAAGGCACTTGTTGCTTTTGATGTGTTTTTTGCCGACTGTCCCCTAGCTGCGAAACAGGCTGGACACAGCCAAGGACTCCAAGAAGAATCACGAAAACCAGGTCGCAGAGCTGGGTGTTGCGATAGATCGTGAACGGGCGTTGCGACCCGACAGCGTGCGTCTTGTGGTCTATATCATGCATGATGATGCATCGTCTACGATCCCCACAGGCGTCTCGGACAAGCGCGCTTCAGAAGGTCTCGGAGGCGAGACAGCAACTTGGGGTGCTGGAGAAAGAGCTCGAGGCATATGGTGCCTGCGACCCAGTCAGGGTAGAGGAGAAAAGAAGGGCCATCGCGCTCGCACACGAAGCCGCTGTTCGGTGGACCGGTCAGTCGTATGCTGTCGAGGAGAGAGCGGCAGGCGTTGACATGTCGACAGACGACTATTCGATTCTGCTTGCGTATTTTACACGGCAGAACGGGGTCGATGCCCAAGAGATTCGACGGTACCTGGGGATCGGGG
>JBBPUK010000047.1:0-11177 GCA_038094635.1 Tylopilus cervinicoccineus | reverse complement strand
GGGAAGACTATGAAGATATTTATTGATGTGGATGTTGCATGACACGTCATGGCGGAGGCAAATTCCATGATTACACTGTAATGCTGTCTGATGAGTCCAGTCGTTGTCTTGCAAGGTGTCCACGTCCCGAAAGGATCTGGTCGGACCAAGTCGCCCCCACTGGCTGATGGGGATCCGGAGATCCCCTCGAGAGCCGCACCGCTGCATTCCATCGCTCCCAAATGGCACCCTCCCCGTCTCCGAGTCGGTCCACCCTCGCTTCCCATCCAACCCCCTCCCCCTCCCCCCCCCCCATCATGACGACTTCTCCCGCCGTTCCCGCGAAGCGCACTGCTTCTCCCGTCCAAACCACTTCCTCACCGCGTCGGCCCCCCTTTGGCACTCTCGACAAGACTCTCCCCGATAGTTGCCTGCCCTCTCCGCTTTCCTCTTGTGATCTGGATGTGCCTCCTGCAAACCAAACATGTCTCTGCGAACCCACTCCGCCTCGTGCGTCGTCACTTCATGAGACGGCGTTTTCTTTGGTGGAGCCAGAGTCCCTCCTGCTTTCTTGCGGGCCACCGCTCCACCTGTCCCTTCCATCCCCTACGCCCTTGCGGAATCCAGTATCAGACGAGGTTTGCGCGATCAACTATTCTCCGCGTTTTCCTCCCGGACATTGCCTCAATCCGGCATTTGCACGAGCATACTTACTCGGTGACGAGCTGGGATCAGGTGGCTACGGTTTCGTTATGACTGCCCTAAATCGTCGTTGTGAATCAGAAGTCGCCGTCAAGTTTGTGATCAAAGCCAAAGTACCCGAACAAGCGTGGATCAACCATAATACCTTGGGGAGGATTCCAATGGAAATCATGCTCCTTAGGATCGTGAATCATGAAAGCATTGTCAAGTGTCTCGACGTCTTCGAGGACGAACTGTTCTTCTACGTTGTCAGCATTGAGTCTTTGCCCTTGTTGACTGCTATTCATCACCCCTGTAGGTCCAGGAATTGCACGGATCTCCGTGGTGTAAGAGAGAAGGGCCGCATTCTGCTTATCACTCTTCGCCAGAGATGTCGACTCCTCATCTCTCTTCCTCCACTCCGCTTTTGTCTCCCGCAGCGTCCGAATTTTCTGTGGTTGAATCGGAACCGGACACTCCTCCTCAAGCGTGCGGCCAACTGTCTCCTATCAATCTCCGCCTTTCGGACTCTCCGTCAGATGGCGATGTTCTTTACGTCCCAAAGAAGCTGTCAAGCGCTTCCCTAGATGTTCCAAAGCCTCGCTATCCTCGGCGACCTTCACATGACTTGTTTGAGTGCATCGAACAGACGAAATACAAGCGTCTTTTGGAGAGACAAGCTCGCTACATCATGGCTCAGGTTGTCGAGGCTGTATTCTATCTTGACAGCCTTGGAATATGTCATCGTGACATCAAAGACGAAAACCTGGTCATCGACAAGAATTTCAAGGCACGTATCATTATGCGAGCGTAGCAGTCTCCGCGACTTATATTCGATGATAGGTCAAGCTCATAGACTTTGGCAGCGCAACCATGGTAGACCCATCCAGGCCCCGGCCATTCTATAACCTGTTTTTCGGCACAACAGCGTATGCTGCCTCCGAGGTTTTACTCAAACAGCCTTATCAAGCACCACCCGTCGAGATTTGGACTCTGGGCGTTTTGATGTCTTACCTTCTCACTGGCATGTCGCCATTTCCTACCGAACGGGATGCCATCGAAGGGCACATTATACTATCCGAACTCCCTGGAAAGAAGCTCAGTAACTCTTGTTTGCACCTCATGAGCCGATGCCTAGAACCCGATCCTTCTCTCCGGGCTGACATCAAGGAAGTTCGGAAACACCCTTGGCTTAGAGGCGCACTGGATGAGCTCTGACACCAACTGTTCCATATCCGCAGTGAACTGTCATTCCTTTATTCGCGTTCCTGGAATTTGGTATGATTTGGACTAATTAGTCGACTTGTATTGGTATTGAACCCGAAATATCCATATTCAATCTAATCTCTGTCTATCCAGACGACTGGATTTGGACTAACCCGTGTACTTCTTCCCTGGCGGGCTTTAGCACGTTAGCAGTGACTCTGCGAAGGTTTTGTTTCTGAAGTGGTTGAATACTGACGTTCAAGGCGACGACTTTGAAGATGGATCAAGTGTAGGTACGGACCAGCTTCTGCAATGGTTGCTTCCTAACTTGATTCAGGATTCGGAGGCCACGCGGCAATATTTTGCTAGCCGATGACGTGGCCCGAATGCCCAACTAAAAGATTTTTAAGTGTTCGCTTCAGTCATCCAGGTGCGGCTACATGGCTGCGAGCGGACGAGGTGGCAATTCCTCGAAGAAAAGAACGCTGGAGGATGTGATAAGGCGAGTATATTTCTTTCGTTGTGCAAGCGCATCTCACATGTCCCAGACATTTCACGCCTGCTTGGTTTGCGGTGACGATGGGTGAGTGTCTCGATCAGCGATCGCCACAAAGGGTACTAGGATGATGATGAGCACCCGACCTTTTGATTTCGAAGAGTCCGCCCAGCTCGCACGTGGATTTGCTAACGGTTTTCTGATGTTGCAGGGACCGGATCGATCTCCATCCTCTTCCATGCTTTTCCTTATGCTACCAACTCGCAGGTCATGAGATTGTTCTCCCTTGCGTTCTTTTTTCTCAATCTTGCACTGTTCGTGCTGTTCACTGCGCTAAGCGCAGCCCGGTACATCTTGTTCCCAGGGGTTTGGAATCGCATGCTGCGACACCCGGTCCAGAGTCTGTATCTCGGGACCTTTCCGATGGGTGCCACCACACTTTTCGCTGTCTCGATCACTCTGGTTCATGGTACATATAATTTTGGCGGTCGACGCCTTGTCTACACCATATGGGTGCTTTGGTGGCTGGACGTTGCCATTTCATTTCTGTGCTGCTTTGGCATGGTGCACATAATGTCAGTCATTTCGCATGGAGTGGGATCATGGACTCACGGCCAGTGTCTTCAAGGATCACGCGTCAAGAGCACACGTTCGAGTCCATGACTCTCAGGTGGCTGCTACCGGTGGTGACGCTTGTTGTTGGAGCATCCACAGGGGGGATCATAACACAAGCTCTCATCCCGTATTCGCCGAACGCTGCGCTCCTCACTGTCACGCTGTCGGCGTGCATGGTTATGATCGGACTGGCACTTAGCATGATGCTCCTCACTGTGTACCTCATTCACACCATTCTGCATGGATACTCAAAGGGACCCCAGATCCTGTCCATCTTTTTTCCGTTGGGGCCGGCCGGGCAAGGGGCATATGCCATCCTCCTGATTGGCTCTGGATTCAAGTCGATACTGTCCTTGACCCAGAAAGAGACTGACGGGTTGCTTGGGGCGTCGAGTACGGGAGAAACGATTGATGTGATCTGCGCCATGACCGCCTTTGCGTTGTGGTCCTTTGGCACCATGTGGATGATTTCGGCATTCCTCGGGCTGTTGCATTCGTTGCGGCGCGTTCACGTTCCATTCAGGCTGACGTTTTGGTCGATGATTTTCCCAAACGTATGTTGATGTATTCCCCAGCATCTGCGGTGGTTGACGGTGTGGCATCCCAGGGTGTCTACGCGAACTGTACGATCGCGCTGGCTGCGACGTTCTCGTCCACCTTCTTCCGTGTGTGGGGAGCGGGCTACGCAGCTGCTACGCTGGTGTTGTGGGTCTACGTTGCGGCGCAGACGCTGTGCATGTGCTCGAGCGGACGGATCTTTGATGCCCTTCCGATGGAGGAGGTGGTGGGACAGAACGGCGACTTTGTCGACCTTGCTTGATTTGTCATGTCCAAGCGAATTCCGAATATTCAGCACTTGTATATATACAGTATGCCAGACGGACCACTGCTGCTGTCTGTCCACCATGTCGCCCAAGAAGACGTGGAGAGAGTGTATCAGGTAAAACAGCACGGCCGACACGTCCTCGCGGTGTCGTTGACGGTGCCCACAGACACTTCACCCCCGCATGGCATACAGTCATCATGGGCACAGGCGCGACCTCGGCCTTGATTCACAACTTTGCATATGGCCACGGTAGCCCCCTCGTCAGGATCTTTACGCTCGTTTTGTTTTTCCTCAACCTCGTCTTGTTCGTCGTCATCAGCGGCGCCACCGCTGCCAGATATGTCCTGTTTCCGGACGTCTGGTCAAAGATGCTGCATCATCCTGCCCAGAGCTTGTTCATTGGAGCCGCTCCGATGGGCTTCGCTACTCTGGTTAATATTGCACTCGTGAGTGACACCCCGTCCAGGCTCCCTCCAGAATTCAAGTAATGTGCGCAGGACATGAATCAGGAGACCGGCGTCGGCGGGTTGGGTTTCCTCTACTTCCTGTGGGGCTGCTGGTGGGTCGACTCCGTCGTTGCTTTCCTGTGTGCCTTTGGCATGGTACATGCCATGTACGTTATTACCTTAGTAACCCCTGTCTCCTCTAACAACCTGGCAGGTCCAACTTCCAAGTACAACCCCTCTCGAAGATGGCGGCCGTATGGCTTTTGCCAGTCGTCACGCTCATCGTCGCGTCGTCCACCGGTGGTCTGCTATCCGCAGCCCTCCACCGCCATTCGACGACACTGGCGTTTATCACCACCGGTGTTTCCTTTTCAATGGCCATCATCGGACTTAGTCTTGCACTCATGATGATCACCGTCTATCTTGCTCGGTTGATCGTCTACGGTCCGCCAGACGCCAACCTGATCTTGTCTGCCTTTGTTGTTCTCGGTCCCTTGGGCCAGGGAGGGTACTCCATGCTCGTGAATGGCGCCAGCCTTGCTACGCTATTCCCCGTCCACGACACGGGCGAATCCCCAATGTCTTCGATCGCCGGAGAAATCCTTTATTCCTTTTGCTTCTGCGCCGCCTACATCCTGTGGTCGATGGGGATATGCTGGATCTGCATTGCAGTCTTGTCTATATTCAGTGTTACGAGGCAATCGGGCGTCCCGAAATTCGGGCTGGCCTATTGGGGCATCGTTTTCCCGAACGGAGTGTACGCCTTGTTGTCAGTGCAGTTGGGGACCGTCCTGGACAGCGGGTTCTTCCGGGTTTTTGGCGCGCTTTGGTCGTGTATGTTGTTCACGACTCCCCACTCTACGCCTCGCTGATCGCCGGCTTCTCCTCAGGCATCGTGTTTTTGCTATGGGGGACGATAACAATTCGTTCGATCCCTGCGCTTATGGACCGCTCCATCTTCAGCGCACCCTGCCTTGCCGCCTCCCCTGCAGCACCAACCAGCTCGGACCCGGAGAAGGGTTCCTGCACGTCTCACCCGGCGTCACAATGCCCTGCAGAAGAACCCCCGCAAAAGAGCAAGTAGAGTACCTGGCGGAACAAGTGTAGTAGATTACGTTACTGGTGGCAGTACAATGCCACGCCTTGAACTTTAGGTCTCCTAGACTTCTCTCTCGGGTCAAGCGCGGTGCATATGTTGGCAGTAAACCACATTGCACCCTCGCACCTCCGACCGTTCCCGTGCGCTCTTCCCTCCCACCATGCCAAACACCACAGGCTACGAACGGCTATCCCAGCACGCCGAGGAAGACGAACAAACAGTCAGCGGCAGTGAACCCAATCACGCCGCCAAAAGAAAAGCACCTAGACGCCCAGGCCACATAGACCTGCGCAAATTGGACAGTGCATTCAAAAGGTGTGGGTGGTGGGGCTTCCCGTAGGACTCTACCTGACCCTGGGCTAGGTGGACGGAGTCTATTGCGCAAAAGGTCAAGCGCAAAAGGAAAGTGGAGGACAATTCGCGCAAGGAAATATGGCAGAGTGTCTTTGATCTCTACGTTTTGCCTCCTGGCACGAGTGAAGAGGCCGCGTCCGTGGTATGTCATACTACAGACACCTGCTATCCCTCCCTGAGTTGCGTGCGTGTCGCAACAGGTTAAAACGTTGGATCACAAGCCCCCGGTGACACAGGCTGCGTTTGACAGGTATGTCGTGGAGCCACCTGGCACTCCGACCACTCACAGCTCGCCAGCATCACGCAGTCGGTTCGGAATGCGATCGCAGCGGGCATACACCCCAAGATGATTGCCAAAGGCTCGTCTGGCTCATACTTTGCGCGTGCGAAGGTGGACGGCAGGGTTCAGACCGTTGCGTGAGTGTTACTTGGTCAACGCGCTCCAAGGACGTCTGGTCGAATCTCACTCAGGGTATTCAAACCGAAAGACGAAGAGCCGTACGGCCGTCTTAACCCCAAGGCGAGGCTTCGACTACGCAGCCTGTGGAACGAGCTCACAGCAGACCGCAGACTACGAAATGGCTTCACCGTCAATTCCGTTGGATCATCCCGTTTGGTCGGTCTTGTCTCATACCCAACCTAAGGTAATTGTCGTCATCCACTTGGACGTCTGTACAGCTTATGCGAGGTGTGCATCATCTTAGTTACATATCGGAGGCAGCCGCTTCCTTGCTTGACGAACGTCTTTCCCTGAATATCGTTCCACGCACGCAACTCGTGTCACTTTCGAGTCAAGTTGGTGGCCAATTTCTTGGGATGAACTGCGGATTCACCTCCCGCTAGGCGTTTTTCTATGACTGGCTCGACAGAAGTGCAACAAAGAAGGGCAAACCACTACCAGAGAAGATTGGCAGCATGCAGCTTTTCATGCACGGATACTCTGGTAAGCATCTCTCTTGAAGGTGTTATGCTTTACCTTGGTCACATTTTCTAGATGCCTCGGACTTCTTGCGCAAACACCCGTGGCCGGGTCGTGCATTGACCGACACCTTCGATGATTCGCCGCACAGAAGGGGGACGTCCACGAAGAGATTCTTCTCTGCACTGAAGGTGATCTGCGGAAAGACAGGCTCTGAGGAGCTGGAAGAGGAAGATCCGGAGGAAGAACGCGCCTTGTTCGATGTCACGGAAGAGAGCGATTCCGGTCGTCCGTTCTATTGGTCGAGGGCCCTTCAACAGAGCTTCAGAGAAGAACTCGAAAAGTAAGCTTTCATTTCGTCCAGCGAGATTTCTCGTATTGACGACCTTGTTTCCACGAGACTCGTGATATTAGGTATCTTTGACTGGCTTTATCAATATGCAGGATTTATTTGCTTTCCAGACTATCTCATGCTCAATACTGACCGAGGAGCCGACAATTACATGATCAAATATTGCGAAGGTGATCACGAGAAATCACTGATTGACGTGGCCCCTCAGCCATCTAAACGACCGCAAATGTCACTTATGAACGAGCTCCGACACTCAGATACCTCTGTACATTCACAGTCTACAGTGACTTTTGCTTACGCTATTCCATCCTCTCAAGCTCCTTCATCTCTGTCTCCAAGTGACTATACTCGCCATCCGCACATCCACATCGCCGCTATTGATAACTCACTTTCCTTTCCTCACGAACATCCACAGGGATGGCGCTCGTATACTTACGGGTGGCTTTACCTTCCTGTAAGCATGATTGGCCGGCCATTCAGTGAAAAGACACGGCAGCATTTCTTGCCACTCTTGACCAGCAAAACCTGGTGGGAAGAAACGACCTTCCAACTGCGGAAGTTATTCGCTGTGGATCCAGACTTCCATCCAAAGAT
This sequence comes from Tylopilus cervinicoccineus, assembly GCA_038094635.1. Classification (NCBI taxonomy): domain Eukaryota; kingdom Fungi; phylum Basidiomycota; class Agaricomycetes; order Boletales; family Boletaceae; genus Tylopilus; species Tylopilus cervinicoccineus. The sequence continues at coordinate 3,610 of JBBPUK010000047.1, read as the reverse complement.
GTTCAAGGTAAGTTTTTGTCCCCAGGACGTACGCTGATTTTGTTCATTTAAACTCGCGCTACCAGAGACAGCTGGCTGTCATCAAAGGGCAAGCTTATAATATCGTCGAGTCCTTGAAACACCCAGTGAGTCCTGGTTTGCATTGCGACCAAAAGAGCTATTGAATAGACTTTTCGCGATGTCATAGGACGAAGGTTGGTCGAGTTCCCATTGCATCAAACACCTTATTCAGTCACTCGCCGAATCCAGGTCCTTTGGAGTTGACTCGGCGGACGAGAGCACTTGTTTGGGACGACGAGACTGAAGTGATGGAAGAAGTGCCACGCCCTGCAGGCACGGAACCCCAGGGTGCTTCTCCTCGGCCATCAGTCAGCACTGTGCCCCTTCCCCGTCGCACCCGCAGTCTTAGCCATTCAAGCGAATTCCCTCCTCCCGTGCGCCGACGTTCGTCCGAGGCACATCGACCAGTCCCTTTTGCCTCTAAATTCCAGAAAATTCATCCTGGTACCACAGGGGTAGCCATGCTTGAGCACCTCGAGAGGTTGGATGCAGTTGAAGCTGGTTTACAGAGGCTTGGCGTTGATGAACCCTTGATCGAGGAGGAAGACGAGGAGGTGGATGTGGGCGAGTCCTCCGCACCGCACGAGCGTACATCACTTCATATACAAACGGATGCGCGGACGACGGTATCTCAGGATTTGTCTGCGTCGGTGCAGTTTTCGCCTCCTGAAAGCCCTGACGGGGTTACATCGTTACCTGGCGACCAATCGCTTGCCGCTTCCATGACAGAAGAGGACCTGACAGCCATGTCCAAATCCATGTCACATGTCGAATCACCCTTGGCACGGCACATGAGATGGAACAGCCATACAGCGCACTCGAGACGACAACTAGACAACGCCTTGGAGTGGATGACGACGGACGAGGCTGAGCAGCGCAAACGTGTAGTCATCGTCGAGGTCAGTGTTCAGCTGCTACTCCATTGGATAGCGACTGATATCTTCCACAGCGCCTTGAAACGGTCCAAGCAAAACCATTGTTGAGCTGCTGGTGATGTTTTAATCTGGATACTTGGGAGGTTATCATTGAGGGTGCATTCCAAGACTAGTCTATAATCTACCACCGTGGGAATGTCTGGCATCTGAGTGGCTGCTTTTCAGCCTTGCCTGTCTTCCAGCCGCCATGGCCACCATCATGTCTCCCCCCGTTCTTAATGTACACACCCCAGTTTCGTCCTTTGCCATCGTGCATTCTTGTCAGTAGGTGGCATGCCTCTCACAGAGGCCACGCTCTCAGGTTCGAGGACGTAGTAAAGGACGACTCGCTGCAGCAACTCTGTGACAAATTAACCCGGAAATGTCGTGCAGAGTTTCGTGGACAACGGGTCCAACCAGGATGGATTAAATACGTGTGGGGAGACACTGTTTGGAATCTGGACGACGGTAATGCTACTATCTTTCCTCTTCGTCTCGTGGGATCTGCGCTGACCCTGCTCAATAGACAACGACTACACGATCTTTGCCTGGCGTCAAAGTTCCATGTCGACTTCAGCTCAAGCTACATCCGCCGTGTCGGCTTCTTTACACGTCCGCGATCCTGCAGATCAACTCCCAGAACCACCTGCCTATCAAAATCCTTCATTCTATCTGTTCCATCCCTCTCATGCGGGATCGCCCAGAACCCGTGCGCGAGGGAGTCACAAGGATAAGAACGCTGCACAAAAGGCCGTGGGAGGGGAATCAAGAGCTGCAAAGCACAGGAAGGAATTCGAAAAATTCCACAGCGAAAATGGTGTCAGGACCGTCATGGGTACCATTGGCCCCGTTGAGAATGGTAGATCCCATTCTCTCACATTTCTAGCGGGCCACAGAGAGGCTGACTCTAATTTCCACAGTACGAATGCTCTTGAAAAGCGGTCATCGTCATGTGTACATTTCAAGAAAGTTCGCCATGAAATATGGATTCTTGCCGGCCGACGCTGCGCCGGGGCGCTATGGGTATAGCGGGCTCGTCAGTCTTGGCGACTGGCCTATCACACTGTTGCCGGCTATTTCGCCCTCGTCCGGACCACAAGTTGGAGTGTCTACCAATGGCAGTTTACAACCACCACTCGATCCAAAGACCGTTTCTGTATCCGTCTACCTCTCAGAGGAACCACATTTTGATGTCGTTCTTGGACGCTCCTTTTTCGAACGCAGACAGATACGGACGTCGCCCATTGACCCGACCGAGGTGGTCTGCATGGACACTGGAGAAAGAATCGAATGTGAGCTAGTAGTGCTCAAGGACGGCAGGGGAGACATCGTGATCGTGACTTGAAACGTGTCTTTGCTGGCTTGACTATCCCATCCCACTGTCAAGATTATTTCATGGGTCATCGGCGCCAGTTGGCTAGTACAATGTTGTACAGTAGTCTATGATGTATGACTTGTCACTGGATCGTGACTTGCCTGTCGAACTCTGACGAAGGCGTTACGGATCAGTTCAAAACATGGACGCTAGAGGTGTTCATACCAATACTGTGGATGCCGCTGTCCGAGCCAACGAGGTTGCCCGAGAAAAGTAACTCGACGATGGCGGGGCGCATGACGGCTGTGAAGCCCTGGAAGAGAGAGCCCCTCAGGGTCAGCCGATGTGGACAAGGTGATGCTGTTACCAAGAGGGTTTCCCCCAGGTCGTTCTTGATGATACCCCCGCTGGACTCGACCCTTTGCTTGTACTCTCTGTACGACGACACGTTCTTGAACGTGATGATGACCGCTACGTCAAGGATCGTTCGAGATCAAATCGAGACAGACGTATTTTGCAAAAACATACATACTTTGATCTTTGCAGTCGGACATTCCTGGCTGGCTGTCAGGCATGCTGGCTGGCTGGCAGAACGTGACGCGATATATCGATATCGATGGCGGCAAAAAAAAAAGATGGGTGCAGATGAAAGGGGATCCAGCCTTGACGGTGTATATTTATTGTATATCTGATCTCGCTCCGCAGCCGTACCAAGCATATCTTGGGTCGGACGCTGCGAGACGCCGTGCGAGCGACGAAACGGCTCATTTTCCCCCCCGGTCATAGGATTCCGATATCATATTTATGGCGACTGATGCCATGGGCCGTGATGAATCACAGTCCTCACGGTCCGAATAGAAACGTTGAAGTAGCTCAGAGCGTCCGACATGCGAGCGCTCTAATTAGGATTGTTGCGCATGTTCGGTTGCAGATAAGTACAGGATAGACATCGTCCACCGCGACAGTTTCCACCGTCGTCGCTACCCCTTCAATGCAGTCAGCATCCATCAGAGGCAGTCGTAAGGCGGTGATGTCGGAGTTTAGCACTCAGGCTCGAATTCTAGGGCGGAAAGACTGGTATATAAATACCTGAAGGAGGGAAATACACGGACAAACGCCGCTGTTAGACTTGTGTGCTGCGCACTGCTGCTTCGTAGCGAGGCGGGGGAAGTTCGTTCGTGCCAACAGGCATCTCCGCCCGGGCGTGGTCATCGCCTCCGGGTAAACCACCAAGGCCACCCAATACCTCAGCCTGGGGTATTCCCTCTCCCGGTGCATGTGGGAGAGGTCTCCGCGTAGACGATAGTCCCTAAAAGACGTC
>JBBPUK010000046.1:0-102032 GCA_038094635.1 Tylopilus cervinicoccineus | reverse complement strand
AAAAAAATTAAAATTAAACACAAAGTTATCTATATCTACCTTTCACTTACCTCCACTTTCTCTGTCCTCTTCATCTCCTCCATTTCCTCCATCTCATCTATTTCCTTTCTATCTTTCTCTCTTTTCTTCTTCTCTACTCTCTCCATTTTCTCCTTTTCTTTTAGCTGTGGCCCTACACCTTCCCAGTCTAGCTCTTGGTTAGCTCTGGTATCCAGTCACTGATTGATATTCACTCCCCTTCCTCTATCTTCATAGCCTTCTGCCTTCTCAGATCTTTGCCTTGCCTCATTCTTGCACTTTTGTCTTTTTTTCTCACATTATCACCACTTCTCTACCTCTGCACATCTTTGTCACTCCATAGTCTTTGCATATTATTAGACATCATTATTCACACATTTAATGAGTTGGTCTTTTAGACTATATTGGATAATATTAGACATAGTAATCTATTTAAGGACTTGTTGTGGTAACATACAACTCCAGCCTACACCCATCTCCTATCCTTATAGTAGTGGTGTTCTCACCCTGCTTGTTGAGCCACACACTTCACTCATATTTCTTCATACTCTATATAATGGACCAGTCCACTCCTACTCTCCATATTCCACTTGATTCTTATGAGCTTGGATCTAAAAGGGGGATACTATTATATTAATGCCTATGTTAACTCTGGTCTACTTTCAGACTAGTTTTCTACCTCTGCTACCATCTCTAGCCAACTCTAAACTTACCTTTGACACTTTTTTCTTTTCTATGTGTCTTGACTTCATTCTATTGACTCCTGTCTCTATTCATTCCATTTTCATCTGTTTATGTCTAGAAACACACCTGATCAACCCTTGACATTGACCTAACATCTATATTTAACATGTAATATTTGACATAACCTTTATCTTACTTTGACTTGTGATACCAATATAGCTGTCTCCATGTGCAGCATCTATTATTGGAGTCTGCTTATCTGGTTCAAACATACTATTTGATATATTCCCCATATATAAACTCATACATCTGTTGTTATATCTCAATATGAATATCAACTAAACTCCCTTCTTTCATGCTCAAGTCTCTATCTTCTCCTTACTCTCTCTTACCTCTAGACTTCTGAAATTGAGAACCCAAGCCTAGTAAGAGTGCAACACACAAGTCCTATATCAGGTCCTTACTGTCAACCCAACTCTACCTCTGTGCCACTATTTTGGACTTTTAGACTTCATATCAGAGGACTAGACTTTGACATATATTTACAAATAACTGAGCTTGCCCATAATATATATTGGAGGAAGAATAAGAAGAATGGTGAATCATGGAATGCATAGATTGGAAAGAAAGAAAAAGAATGAGGGCACATAGAGATAACCCATCAACTTGTAACATTACTGTTAATGCTGGATGAACTCTGGTCTAACTCTGAGGTTACTTAGAGTTATCAGATAGTTTGGACTTGGCTTCAGTGACTCAGAGCAGAGCACTACATTCTTGTTGAACTCATTTGGTGATTTGTTCTAGTATTTTGGAGGAGTAAACTTATGAAGGAGGAGACAAAAGTTAATCTAAGTTGATAACTGACTAAAGGTATATGATGGAAAACTATGGGTTTATATATGGAGCAGCAGACATAGCATTAATAACAGAACTATAGAGATGACTAAACTATAAGTAAGATGGAAAGAGAAGACCAGGATCAGAGAATGGAGAATAGAAAGGAATATAACCAGAGCTACACAAACACAAGATCAGAAATATCTATGAAGCAGAACTATAACAGAAAGAGAACAAGAACATAATATCACTGGAATATACAAATTAGTCCAGAGTTGTAGATCTAAGTCTGGAGGTCAGAAGATATGATAGGGGTTCAGAGATTATGGCAGGAGTCCAGAGGAGTCTGGAGTGGGGTCAGATGTGATACATATAACAATTACCCTCTTTATACTTTTGAAGCTTTCTAGCTTCAATCTCAATAACCTCTAGTCTTTGGAGTAGAGGACCTGGTAATATTTACAATCCCATATATATTTGTTGATTCATTATACTCATCTGCAAAAAGGTTCCTTGCCATTATAGTTGAAGAGTAGTATATAGACTCCTCCTCAGTAGTGGTCTTCTTAGCATTTTAATAAAAAAGATAGGCGGTGATCTATTTTACTAGAGAGTAAGGGGCCAGCACTGGTAGAGAATGAGAGGGCCTGGCTTCAGAGGATTTGATAAACAGGAGAAACTGGCAAAGATAATTTGGGTGAGGGCAACTAGAGATTATATGGTCTGGATGAGATAGAACATATTGAGGACAGAAGTAGAAGTTGTATTAGTAGATGAAATGGCCAAAACAATAGTATTATTGGCAGGTGTTATATTCCATCTGGCCCACCTCTGGTACTTTCACTATCATCTCCAGTGATCTCCAGATCTATCTCCATTTCTCCTTGTCTTCAGTACACCTTAGCTTCATTCTGACTTCTACTTGATTCCTCCATTACTTGCTCTATTTTCTTCTATTCTATGTTCATATAACTTCTGATCATTCTACTTGTTATATAATGTTGACTTGACACTTACATTTGGCATGTAACCTTTGACTTGACTTTAACACTTGACATTAGCATTGCTTGTCTCTGGTGCACAGCCCCTATCATTAGAGCTTGCTCATCCAGTCCAACTTACTCATCTGTTTTATCCTCTGTATATAAACCCTATATCTCCATTGTTAGTACTTCAGTTTGAATATTGACTAAGTCACTCCATTTTAAGTCCAATGCTCGACCTTATCTTTATCTCCACCCTTTACTTTTTGCTTATAAAAAAGACTAGAAACTTGGCAAGAACATGACACATAAGTCCTGCATTAAAGCCTTACCCCTCTGTTGTACCTCTGAATGTCCACTGCACCTCCAGTCCCTTTATACATCCTCACATTGCCTCTGATCCCACTCTTGTTCAGAAACTTTGGACTTGATCCAGAGAATTCAGATTTGATAGTATATTCAAACTCACACTTATCAAATTCCATGAACCAGCATAATTACTCATGCTAGGACTACCATGCTTCAGACTGCCTTTGACAGTTCTAGAGCAATTTCAGACAAGTTTATCAGTCTCACTGCCCACACTGCTCCTTCTATCTCAACTGTCCAATAAGGGACTGTTTCTCCACTTATACTGCTTTTGTCATAATTTAAAAGTATCCCTTCTGATGACAAAGAAATTAATGAACACCCTAAAAGTCCAGTATGCAGACATAGAGCCAGAGGTAGAGGAGGCAGAAGTGGTGATGGTGATAATGATGATGACCTGGACCATGGTTTGTCTAATGATGAACAAAACAACAACTCTGATAAAGAAAATGACCATCCTAATAATATCCTGCTTGAATACAAACCATTTAATAATCTTATCAATGCTATCTACAGACTAGCCTGCTCCTCTGATTAGAGAAGTAGCTCTAACACTAAAGCTAAAGTCAGGGAACCAGACACCTTTGATAGATCTGATCTGAAGAAGCTTCACCCCTTTGTCATGCAATGCAAGATCAATTTCCAAGCAAACCCCAGGATATTTAGCAGGAATCATACCAAGGCCACCTTTGCTCAATTCTATCTAAAAGGAATGGAATTGAACTACTTCAAGCCAGACCTGCTTGGAGATGAGCCTTTGGAGCAATGCCTGCTCTGGATGGATAATTGGCTAGCCTTTCTATATGAACTCCAGGTCAACTTCAGCCCTTATGACCCAATCACTAAAGCAGAAGCTCAACTGGAGCAACTGCATATGCATGACAACCAGCAGATTAACAGATATATTGTGAAATGGAACTGCCTCATAAATCAAGCCCATGAGTGGCATTCCAGTGCTTTCTACTGGAGCTTCTACAATGGACTTCTAGACTGAATTAAGGATAAGATGGTATGCCAGAAGAAGCCAGGCTCTATTCAAGCCATGCATACCCTTGCCCAACAGATTGACTAGAGGTATTGGGAGTATAAAGAAGAAGTCACTTGAGCAACCAAAGCCTCTGAATCAAATGCTGGTAATCAGCCATTCAAGTCCTCCAAGTCCACTGGTTTCACCTAGACTTCCCAGACCCCCAACTCCAACAATAAGTCTATCAAGAACCCTCCCAAGTCTAACAGAAAGTCCACCACTTCCACTATATCCCAAAATCTCCTCAAAGTTAGGAAAAGATGAAAAACTCACCTTCACTGAATGAAAATGCTGCTTCAATAATAAGTTATACATGTTCTGCAGCACTAAAGGGCACATGGCCAAAGAGTGTCCTAAGTCCTCCTTCAAAGCTTCAATGGCTCATATGGCCCAAACTATAACTCTGGAAATCAAACTGGATGACTTCAAGGAGTCAAAAAAATAGTCTACAACCTCTGTAACTCCATATGGACTAGAGGTTGCATTGAACCCACTCATGCACCTAAGGAGATCCACCTCAATGCATCCACTCTTTCAGATCCCAGATTCCTTTTGCCCATAGTCTCTTTATTATTCTATGATATTCCATCATTTTCCATGCTTGTAGATTCTAGATCCTCTAATTATATTATAGATTCTTCCTTCATAGAGTGACATAATCTTTATCCTTACTCTGTACCCCCACTTCTCCTCTGACTCTTTGATGGAACTTCCAATTTCTTCATTACCCAAGCTCTATATCTCTCTATCCACTTCAAAACTGGTGATATTACTATTATGGTGTGATAGCACCTAATGCAAATGTACTAAAACAACTAGACAGAACAGCAACTGTCTCTGACAATAGGTGGCACCTCTGTGCAGATCTGGACCCACAGATAGCAATGTAGTCAGTGCAGCTTTTGGATGGCAAATCTTCCTAGTTATATAAATGCTAGCCTTAGCACTCTTGTGTGTGAATGACCTAGCAGTAGCATAGATGACACAGCCCTCTTTGTAAACAATTAGTAATAGCAAACTAAGATCACAAGAATAGTTCCTTTTACTGAGAGGGAAGAACTTTTAATGAGATAGTTGATAGTCAAAGGTAGAGGATACTCAGAAGGTAGGTAAGGCAACTGGCTGTTCTGAAAAGGAGTTCTAGTATGTAGATTGCATAGAACAAACTAAAGTACTAGTACATATGAGGATCCTATTTATAGGGTAAACCAGCAGAGCATGGACCAGATAGCCTAAAGCGGAAATACTATGAATAGAAAGGGCATCATCAATGGCTTAGAAACATATCTGAAGAGGGAAGGCCATTGGTGGTAGAATACAGAAGCAGGTTATTAGAATATGATTGAACAATAGAACTTTTCCTGAGCATATACTAGAGACAGTTCAAGACAAAGGGAGAATCATGAAAGGCATATGTTGGAAAGGAAGAAAAAGAATGGGGGTGCACAAAGAGAACACTCCAATATATAACAGTCAGTTGGTAAGTATTGAAAGGCAAGAAGGAAGGTATCTTGGTTCTAAAGGAAATTAAAGACTAAAGAAAAAGGAGGCAACATATTCCATTGATGGAAGGTATGAAGTTAGAATAGAACCAAAGGATAAGCTGTAAGAAGACAAGGCAAGCAAAAATGGATATGTAGGAATCAGCACATAATATTACCCCCTTTCTATCCTCAAGACTTCTTAGACTTGATAACTATAGCTCCTTTAGTAGTCAGTATGCCAGAGGCAACTAGAGATCTAGCAGAAGTAAGAGTGTTCTAAATGATGACTAGAGAAGAGGTTGTTGTGATGGAGGAACACAAGTTGGGCAATGGACAGTCCTAGGATGTGGAGAATATCTGCAGGATGGAGGATAGTGATAGGGTTAGATGGTGTGGTGGGGGAAGCCCAGACAGATGATGCTCATCTAGGTAGAGTAGTCCACTCTCTAGGTTGGAGACAAAGTTTGAGAGGGATGTTGGCCCACTCTATGAGATTTGGATTCAGGGCAGATTAAAAGAATCTCTAAGAGAGGTCTGAGTGACAAAGGGGACAAGTTTTCCAGATTCCCTATTGAGATGCATGGGTCTGTTAGTGCAAGTTATGGTAGTAGGTCTTGTGAGATGGAGCAGATGTCTGAGACAAGCATATAACAATGGGGTTATAAGGGGACATGTCATAGAGAGGGACTAGATATGTTGAAGAATGGAGGAATGAAAGTAATAGGAGAGAAGAGAAATGATAATAACTAAAAGGAGAAAATAAAAGAGATGAATGAGAAGGAGAAAAACAATTTGGAGGGGAATGAGATCAGAAAAGGAGTTCTTGGAAGGGGTAGAGGGCATATGGTTCAGAGGTGGTTGACCAGTTTATAAGTTTGGAGGAGGTCAAAGACATTATCTAAATTTGACTCAGATTTTCAGATTCATTCTGATTCAGGATAGCCCTTCCAGGTGATAAGGTACTGCCTTCTAGATGGTGGCCCTTTATAATGTAAGATCTGATCAATCTCATATTCTTCTTTACCATTTATCAGATTGGATGGAGGATGGGAGTAATTGAGATTATGTTTGGCAGTTTTATGGTAGGTTATTAGAAGGAATGCATGGAAGATGTTGTGTATCTTCCAGATGGAAGAAAGCTTGAGATGATAGATGAGTGGAGAAAGTACTTCGATAATCTTGAAGAGATCTTCTCACTTGAGGGCAAGTTTCTGAGGGAGGTTTGTATGAGAAAGGTTCCTTGCTTCTAACCATACCATGTCTCTGACCTTCCATGGTTAGAAATGAGTAGTGATCTGATCTTTTATAAGGCATTGAGTTTTCTTATAGGCAGCCAGGGCTTTTCTTCATGTAAAGTCAATGTTATCTAGTGGTGTCTGTAAAGTAGGGAGGAACATGGTTCCTAGAGGGGGGTATATATGTGGTTCATGTCATATCCTGCACAACCAAGTCCAACTCTGCTCCTCCACTTCTCCTATATATAATACTTCTCCATTCTTCTTATGTCCCCCCTTGTTCTCTTTAGATTATAATCTCAGCTTAGTTCTACTTCTGAGCTGGTACTAGTATAGCTCTGGTATTTTGCCTTTTCTCTTCTCCATCTTACTCAGTAGTATAGCTATGGCTTCTGCCTTTCCCCTTCTCTGTCTTACTCAGGACTTACTTATCTGCAGTAACTCCTTATCAATCCATCTCCACTCCATAGTATATGAACTGTACTTTAGCTGATGTACACCTCAGTTTGAATATCAACTTAGTCTTTGCTCCTAATTCCCTCTGCTTGAGTCTTAATGACTTTTCTCTAACCTTTGCTTGATTTTTACTATCTCTGGCAATTAAGTCCTTGACCTCTGAACCTCTAAAATCTAGGACATGGGAACAACAAGAGTGCAGCACATAAGCTGAAGCCAAGTCCCATTTGACCACACTCCAGACCTTCAGAGTTGTACCCAGAGTAGACCAGACTTAATAGTATATTCAAACTCTCTTTTGTTGCATTCCTATAATCCATAACTCATGAATGTCAATCATGAACACCAAATCTCACACTCATACAATGGGTGTCAACCCTTTGGCCTTCAGATCCAGCCTCCTGACCCTACTTGAAAGTAGCTATTATGGACTGAAGCTTGTAGATCAATTCTACAGCTTTTCAGCTTGCCATATCCTAGCACAATCTGCCTCATAGGCATATTGACCTTCTCATTTCTCTATATTAGAAAGACATTTTATTGAACTCTCCAACAACACCTCAAAACACCCCAGTTGTCACTCCCAACATTCATTCCATACCCTTCTGAACAATCAAGACAATAGGAAAGATCTGGAGTTCTCTGAAGGTGACCCCTCTGACAATGACCCAGACTTCCCTGGTGATGATGATCTGTTCAATGAAAACTGATTGGACTTAGAGAACTAGCTGATCCTAAGAAATACCCTTGCCCAGCTAGCTAGCACTATCCAAAGCCTAGCCTGCTCCTCCCGCCACACTGACACCTTTGAGTCGTTGACCCACACCAAAGTCTAAGAACCAGACCAGTTTGACAGGACAAACTCCTATAAATTCTGGATCTTCCTTGTGTAATATGAGTTGAATTTTCAGAACCAACTCAAGGCTTTCCAAAGTGACTATGCCAAGGTCACCTTCACACAATCCTACCTAAAGGATATGACCCTTGAATGGTTTGAGCCAAATCTCCTTCAGATGGAAGATCCCAATCTCTACACCATCTGGATGGACAACTACAAGGAGTTTGTCTCTAAACTCCAGACTAATTTTGGTCTGCATGACCCTGTTGGAGATGTGGAACATTAACTCAACCACCTAACTATGAGAAATGGTCAGTATATCAACAAATACATGGTAGAGTTTAATCAGATCACTTCACAAGTTCAAGGCTATAAGGAGGGTGCCCTTTGGTACCATTTCTACAATGGGCTGCTAGATCACATCAAAGATAAAATCTCCCATGTCAGTAAACCCCCCACTCTTAGTGAACTCTGCAGCCTTACCCACTCCATCAATGTGTGCTATTGGAAGCACAAGTCTGAAATCAGTTGCCAAGCAAAGCTCTCCAACCAGTCCTCCACAAAGACCTCCAATAAGCTCTCTGCATCTGCACCCTCTGCCATATTCTCTAGTAGTAAGCCTACCAAAGATTTCTTGGAGTCTAAAGAAAAAGCTACCATCACCTCCACTGCTCCCAAGTTCAAGCTCTTATCCAAGCTCGGAAAAGACAGGAAGCTCACAGCCAATAAATGCAAGTGCCATTTTGATCTCAAACTGTGTATATTCTACAGTCAATCTGACCATGTAGCAAAGGACTGCCTGAAGTCCACCTCTTAGACAGCTAAAGGCCACACCACTACCATGACTACTTTGGAAGCCAAACTAGAGATCTCCTCCAAGGAGGCAAAAAAATAAAGTATGACCTCTGTGACTTCATACAGACTGAAGGTTGCATTGAACCCAGCCATGCACTAAAGGAGATACGTCTCAACATGTCCACTCTCTTAGATCTCAAGTTACTCATGCCCTCCATCTCTCTGATCACCTATGACATTCCTTTGTTCTCTATGCTTGTAGACTCCAGCTCCTCTGATTATTTTATAGATAACAATTTTGTTAATAAACACAATCTCCAAATTTACTCTGTACCCCCACTCCAACTCTGCCTCTTCAACAGAACTACAAACTCCACCATTACTCAAGCTCTTGATCTCTCTATCTGTTTTCCTACCAGCAACATTACTCTGACAATATTTTATATTACTCTGCTAGACAGATCCTATTCTCTTATTCTAGGACATAACTGGCTTACCTGCTACAATCCATTGATTGATTGGGTCTTAAGCAGTATCTCATTCTATGTATCAGAACAGACCATGCCAGCATCTCCAAGCTCACCTTCACAGCCTCTGGCCTCACCTCCACCAGCTGACCCTCCATTTCCTGATGCACTGCATTTCTTCAAATACAAGACCCCACCCATCATGATAATCAGTGCCCCTGCATTCATATTGGCCTGCCATCTTGAGGGCTTCATCCAATTTAGCCTACAACTGTGCCTCAAGAAAAGCAATGCCCACTCCATTACCCCTGCCTCTGAGTCCGTCAATCTCTCTGACATACCTCTGGAATTTCATGAGTTTATGGATGTCTTCAGCAAGATCAAAGCATCCAAGCTCACTATCCATTATAAGTATGACCTAAAGATCAATCTGGAGGAGGGAGTGTCCCCTCCCCTAAGCACCACCTATTCTCTATCACCCTCTAAGTTTGAGGCCCTTTGTGCCTTCCTCAACAAACATTTAGCAAATGGCTTCATCTGTCCCTCTTCCTTCACTCATGCCACTTTAGTCCTCTTTGTCTGCAAGAAGAATGAATCACTCTGCCTCTATGTTAACTTCTGAGGACTTAACAAGATCATGAAGAAAGACCATTACCTACTGCCCTGGATCTCTGATCTTCTAGATGCTCTGAGCCATGCCAAGATCTACACCAGACTCGACCTCCAGTATATATACCATCTGGTCTGCATTGCTGAGGATGACAAATGGAAGATATCCTTCCACACATACTATAGCTCCTACAAGTGGCTTGTTATGCCATTTGGTCTCACCAACACTCTAGCAACCTTTTAGTAGTTCATGAATATCATCTTCACTGATCTTCTAGATATTTGTGTTATAGTCTACTTGGATGACATCCTAATCTACTCTACAGATAAAGTCTCCCACTGTGAGCATATCTAGAAAGTCCTCTATAGACTCCATAAACATGGCCTCTATGCAAAGCCCAAGAAGTGTGAATGGTTCACCAACTTCATGAAGTACCTTGATTATCAGCTGTCTCCCACTGGACTTACCATATCTGCTGACAAAGTTAAAGCCATCCAAGACTGGCCCAAGCCCCATAAAGTCAAAGATGTCCAATTGTTCCTCAGCTTCACAAACTTCTATTACCATTTCATCCATAATTACTCTGATATTGCCACTTCTTTAATCTGCCTTATCTATAAATCCATTCCATAGCCCTTTGATAACTCCTGTTGCTTTGCCTTCTATACCCTGAAGGATGCCTTCACCTCCACTCCTATCCTTATTCATTAGGTATCTAATGCTCTGATAATCATAGAGATTAATGCCTCTGACTACACCATTGCTGGAATTCTTTTCCTCTGATGCCTAAATGGAGGAGATGTACATTCAGTCACCTACTACTTTCACATCTTGATCTCCATGGAGCTCAACTATGATACCCACAATAAGGAGCTACTTGCCATTCATGACTCCTTCTGGACTTGGTGCCATTATTTAGAAGGCTCTGCTATTCCAATAGATGTCATCACTAACAATAAAAACCTAGAATATTTTGCCACCACCAAGCTCCTGATCTACCAGCAAGCCTGCTGGTCAGAGTTCCTTTGTCAATTCAATCTGGTCATTTGCTTCCACCCTGGAAAGCTTGGAGCCAAGCCCAATGCCCTCACTAGATGCTGGAACATCTATTTCAAAAAGGGGAATAGGGACTACATTCAAATCAACCCCCACAACTTCTGACCAGTATTCACTCAAGAGCAGCTCGCTTTATCCCTTAGAGCTACTTACCTCACAACTTTAGTGCTCTGCACAAGTACCCTCTTCAATGTTGAGACCCTCCACAACAACATCCTCTCTGCACTCCCTTCTGACCTATTGGCCTCCATTCACATATCTGCCCCCAAGCCCTCTGACTCTCATTGGACTATAGATGCAGACAGACTCCTCTATCTAGATAATTGCATCTATGTCCCTGACTCCGATGATCTACACCTCTGTGTACTCCAGTACAAGCATGATCATCCACTCTCCAGCCACTTTGGACAAAACAGAATGCTAGAACTAATTTATCATGAATATACCTAGCCCAAAATTAGGACATTTATTAAGGAGTATGTCTCCTCCTGTGGCCATGCAAAGGTTTCTAGACATAGGCCATATGATCTCCTAAAACAGCTCCCCATCCCCACTCATCCATGGAACTCTATTTCTATGGATTTCATTAAGCAGCTCCCTGTATTCTCTGGCTTCACTACAATACTCATAATAGTAGATCATCTGTCCAAGCAATGTATATTCATACCCACTCACAATAGCATTACCTCTCCAGAGCTCACAAAGCTCTTCCTCCTCCACATATTCTCCAAGCATAGAGTTCTGTCTCATATCACCTCTGATAGAGGATTCAAGTTCATCTCCCATTTCTTCCATTCTCTTGACAAGGCACTTGACATTCACCTTTACTTCACCTTCAGTTCCTATCCAGAAGAAGATGGTCAGACAGAACGAATAAACCAAACATTGGAGCAGTACCTCCAGATCTACTATAATTATTAGCAAGACAACTGATCTGAACTCCTGCCCCTTGTAGAGTTTGCATACAATAATGCTCTGAGTGCTATGACCAGTGTGTCCCCATTTTTCACTAATAAGGAATATCACCCAAACATCACCATACACCCTGAATGTGATCTGATCTCTGCAAGAGCCTACAAGTACTCCGTAGATCTAGACTCCCTCTATTAGTTCCTCTGAGAAGAGATGGCTCATGCACAAGAATATTACTAAGGACTAGCCAACATCAAATGAATTCTGGCTCCAGATTTGAAAGTTGGAGATCAGGTCTTCATAAAGGCCAAGTACTTCTGATCCACACACCCATCTAAAAAACTCTCAAAAAAAATCTAGATCCCTATGAGATTATTGCCCAACTAGGAACACACTCATTAATACTCTGTCTCTCCAACACAACAAAGTCCATATATCTGGTTTTTCATGTCTTCTAGATAGAGCCTTTCACTCCCAACTTCATCCCCAATCAAGTATAACCTCCCTTACCTCCGATTAAAGTTGATGGTGAATCTGAATATAAAATAGCTAAAGTCCTCAACTTGAAGATCAATTAGAGACAATGAAGTTGTCAACTCCTATATCTGGTCCACTGGCTAGGATATAAAGGCACCAATGAAGAGACTTTATGGCTACTAGCCACTGAACTTAGTTATGCCATGGAGTTAATCTCTGACTTCCATTTCTACTATTCGTTCAAATCTGGTCCTTGCTCCATGTGCTGACTTGGATGACAATTACACCAACTAACTACAACAAGAAGGAGAGCATACATGGACTACTCTACTATACCTTTCACACCCTCCTCCACATCCTCTTCTGTGCTTCTGGCGTCCTTACCTTCCATTTCCACTCTACTCTCTGAGACCTCTCTCTTCAACTTTTTGAGCTCCTTCCTTGCCTCTGCTATGTCCTCTGCATAGGTCTTGTCCCTCTCTGACATTTCCATAATTTTGAGGTCAATGAGCTGTTGGACAGTGGTCACCAGGTATGCAATGTGCTTGTTTTATGACCTAATGGCCACCACTAGATCCCACAGTGCCTCTACTATCTTCATGTTGACTCTGACTTCCCTCACCTCCTTGTCAAACTCCATAAAGTAGGCCTTCTTCTTCAGCTACTCTGGCTCAGACACCACTTCTGCCTTCTACTTCCTCTATTTTGGCCCACCCCTTGCTCCTAGCACTTTGTAAGTCTATCTGGCCTTTTGACAGACCAGGCATAATATAGACTTACCCATATCAGGCATGCACTCCACACTGTATTGCATGCACTACAGGCATGCAGCACCCTTCCCCTTCATCATAGACAATGTCTGCTATGCATGAACCTCCTTGGTCTGGGCACACATCAGCTCTATTTCTGCCCCAATGCCTTCATGCATCTTTTGTTTTGTGGCCTCCTCTTCTGCTGCCCAATTGCTGCTGCCACCTCCACCTTGTGGTACTCTTTCTCAAGCCTCTGTCACTTTTTCTCTGTCCTCTTGTATGTCTTCATGTGTCACCTCCATTCAGCTGCCTTTGCCATGAAGAGCTTGTCAGGGTTGTTATCCCACCCCACAAGCTGTGCATCATTCCAGTTTTCAATGTTGTTGAAATTTGTGGACATAATGTTAAGAAGCAAAAAGGCAGAACACATGTTGCATATGATTTAAAGTCATGCTGCATTTGGCACTCCAAACCAAACTCTAATATATGCTGTATTGTTCTCAGGCCTTCAGGGGTTTAGGCCTAAGAGGGGGATACTATCATATCCCATACAACCAAGTCCAACTCTGCTTCTCTACTCCTCCTATATATGATATTTCTCTGTTCTTCTTATGTCCTCCCTTGTTCTCTTTAGATTATGATCTCAGCTTAGTTCTACTTCTGAGTCAGTACTAGCACAGCTCTGAAATTTTGCCTTCTCTCTTCTCCATCTTACTCAGTAGCATAGCTATGGCTTCCATCTTTCTCCTTCTTCATCTTACTCAGAACTTACTTATCTGCAGTAACTCCTTATCAATCCATCTCCACTCCATAGTATATAAACTATACTTGAGCTGATGTACACCTCAGTTTGAATATCAACTTAGTCTTTGCTCCTAATCCCTTCTGCTTGAGTCTTGACAACAACTCTTCTCTGACCTCTGCTTGACTTTTACCATCTCTGGCAATTAAGTTCTTGACCTCTGAACCTCCAAAATCCAGGACATAGGAATGACAAGGGTACAGCACATAAGCTGAAGTCAAGTCCCATTTGACCACACTCTGGACCTTTGGAGTTGTACCTGGAGTAGACTAGACTTAACAGTTTATAACTGAAAAGGAGGAAAAATAGGGTTTTGTTTGTGAATAAGTATATGGAGGAGTCATGGTGAAATTCTGCCATTTTGAGGAGGTTGATCCACTACTATGGAAGTCCATTATAGAAGAGGTGAAGGTAGATTTCTAGTTCTTGGTTTACACATTCAGTTTCTTCATCAGTTTAAGAATGATAGGTAG
Organism: Tylopilus cervinicoccineus; assembly: GCA_038094635.1. Classification (NCBI taxonomy): domain Eukaryota; kingdom Fungi; phylum Basidiomycota; class Agaricomycetes; order Boletales; family Boletaceae; genus Tylopilus; species Tylopilus cervinicoccineus. Next base: position 87,754 of record JBBPUK010000046.1, on the reverse strand, counting down.
TAGAAAGGGTGATGTCATATTGAAGGAGTCTGCCAAGTTTTTTGACAAATGCAGAGGCAAATTGTGGGCCTCAATCAGAGATGAGCTTGTTATAGAGGCCAACTCTGAAAAAGACATGTTTGAAGAAAAGTTGTGCAACTCTTTTAGTAGAAATGTCAGAGTAGCAAGGAGTGTAGATTACCCTCTTCATAAGACCATGGTTGACCATGACCATGATAGAATCAAGGCCCCACATAGGGGGTAAACCAGTAATAAAATCCACCAACAGGGTGAAGAACAGGCAAAGAAATGCAGAGAGAGGATGAGCTAGAGTGGGGGGATCATAGGATGAGTGTCAACTTTGTTGGCCTGGCAGGCAGTGCAATCAAAAACAAAGTGATGGACAAAGAAGAGGAGGTCTGGTCATCAAAAATCCCATTGGACAAGATTTTGAGTGTGATGAATGCCCCCATGCCCTCTAGCAAATAATTCATAGAGTGGAGTTATGAGAGCTCAATATTCTGCAGAGGGAACATACAGATGACCTTTGAAGTAGAGCTTTTCTCCCTCAGAAGTCCAATTGGCTAGAGTAGTGAAGTGAAAATAGATGAAGTCCCTCTCTAGGTGATAGAGAGTAGTTAGAATCATAGAGTCAGTAATGAAGGAAGTTTCAATTTTTTCTACAAGGGTGACATCAATGGCATTGAGAAATAAGTCTCCTGAGAGCAGCTGTAGGTCCAAGTTGTCCTTGGTAGTATTGGTAGAATGCATCCTAGAGAGTGTGTCGATAGGAGTGAGGTAGAACACTGAGAAGTAGAGAAATAATAGGTCAAAGTCTTGTAAAAAGACCTGCTATCTGGCATGGTAATGAGATAGCTTTTGGGGCTATTTGAAATAGATGAGGTTTCAGTGGTCAGTGATTATGGTGATAGAGTGACCTATATCTATCAGATATTGATGCTATTCTTCTAGTGTATAAATGACTGCTAGGAGTTCTCAGTCATAGATGTCATAGTTCTGTTTTGCATCTCCAAGGGACTTAGATAAGTAGGCACAAGGGTGCAAGTCACTGTTGACATCCTTTTGCATAAGGATTGTGCTAATAGTGACAATGGATGCATTGGTAATGAGAAAAAATGGTTAGGATATGTCTAGCATGCTAAGGACTGGGGCAAAGATAAAGGCCTGTTATAAGCAGTGGAAGGTGAACTCATAGTCCACCAACCAGTTCTAGGGGGTGTTTTTCTTTGTGAGATCTAGAAGAGGGCATGTCACTTTAAAAAAGCCAGATATAAATTTCCTATAAAAATTGCAGAAGCTGATAAAGCTATGAATTCCTTTAATGTTCATGGGAGTCTTCCAATTCTTGATTGCAGCCAGCTTGGCTTGATCCATGGTGATCTTGTTATAGCTGATAACCATTTCTAGATATTCCATTTTAAGTGCATCAAAGAAGTATTTAGCAAGTTTAAGATATAATTTTTGTTCTACTAATCATTGTAGTATTAGCTTGGTATGCACATGATGGAGGTCTAAGTCTATGGAGTGGATAAGGATGTCATTCATATAGATAATGATCCATCCTTCTACTATATAGTTTTAGAATATGTAGTTCATAAATGCTTAAAACATGATAGAAGAATTTCTGAGCCTAAAAAACATGACAGTGGGTTGAAAAAGGCCAAATGGGGTGATAAACATAGCCTTCCACTGATCCTCTGACTTGGTTCAGATATTGTTATATCCTCATCTAACATCAAACTTTGTAAAATATCAGGACCCTTTGAGATGGTCCAACAGGTTAGAGATAAGGGGTAAGGGGTAGGTGTTCTCTATGGTGTACTTGTTGAGATATCAGTAATCCTAGCAAGGATGTAACAATTCATCTTTTTTTGGCACAAAAAAAAAATGCCACTTGTAGGGACTTAGATGGTATGATCTTCCTAGAAGCTAGATACTCATTGATAAATTCTCTGCATGTATCAATTTCCTTAGGGTTTAGCAGATAGACTTTGGCTACTTTGAGGATAAATCCCTCTTTCAGGTCTATGGCATGGTCAAAGGATCATATTGGGGGGAGTTCACCTTTTGGAGGTTCCTGGAATACTACAGTAAATTCTTTAAATTTAGCAAGTAGAGTAACTTCTTTCTTTGAGATGGCCTAAGCAATTTTGAATATGATGGTGAGTTTATTGATGTATATGGATGGATAATAGTTTTTGATGTACTTGCGCTCTAGCAACAAGCTTTGATCAGTTCTGAGATAGTAAAGTATATATTATTGTGGAAGAAGATCATCTTTTATCAATAAGGGGGGAAAGAACCTCATAGTTCCTGCTTTCTAATCTATGGTTGGATTTACTTTTTTTAGCCATGGGAGTCCTAGGATAACATTCTCTTTTCCACATCCTATCACTAGAAAATTTCAGAGGTTTCCCAATCTCCAATTTGTATAGGGAGTCATATTATGAGCTGTATCAATCCAAAGTTGTTGATGCTGCCATCCATGTTTCATGCTATTATCTTTCATTTTAGTCATCTGATGGGCAGCCTGTTTTTTATTATAAGTCTAAGGTGGACAAAATTTCTAGTGGCTCCACAGTCCACTAGGACTTGAGTTTCAATGGTTTTGTTTGACTGAATGGTTAAAGGGATTTGTATAGATTGGGTCTTTGCATTAGATACAATTACAGTCACAATAGTATAGGGAAGGATAGACATTAATGCATCCTTTTGTTTCAAAAATTCTGGAGGTTGATTGCTTTTACCTCTATAGTTTCTCCTTCAATCTGGGCTCCTTCTTCTTTATTATATATAGTTTTGAGAACTCACAAGACTTCTTCCTGGGAGATATCCTTGGTGATGCTAAGAGCATTGAGATACTTGATAAGTGTGGATTGAGATAGGGTTTCTTTGGTAGTATCTGCAGTCCTGATCATAGCAGGGCAGAACAGATTCCTAGATGAAGAAAGCACAGCAGGTACCAAGATAGTGATAGGGCAGAGTTTATAGGTAGAGTTAGTTTCTGGGCATTGATGGTTACAAGTGAAACAACCTTTCTTGTGGCAAATAAAGCACAATCCCTTCCTAATATGGTCTGCATGTTGCACTGGTGTCAAATTTACTACATCTATATCCATGGAATTCAAATCTCTGTGAATAAAAGATAATGCATTGGATCCTCCTCTCTAGAAGTGGTGGATAGAGTGGAGTCATTCTTTCTGAGCATGGAATTTACTAGCAGCCTATACCCATGCACTGAGCATCTTGAGTACTTTATCCATGGAGAGTATCATCTGAGTTAGATCTTTGTCCAGTCCTTGAGCGAATTCATCTATAAGCACTAGAAATCCATCTCCTAGTACTGTTTTGACCACTTCTAATTGGAAGTTGGCTATATACTTTGAAAATCCTGGGTTATCTCTAGTATTTTACCATAGCCTGGCTACCATGTAGTAGGCTTTCTATTTCAAGTTGATTGGGAGGAAGGTCTTGATGAAGTTATCAGAGACTTTTTTGAAGATCTTGGATAAAGTCAGATTCTTAGCCATGGTCCTATACCATGCCTTAGCAAAGTGGGCACCATACCCCTTACTCATCTTATTTAGCAATAACATGATTTTTGACACTATAGAGACCAGTGTGTCTCTACAGTTATATTCCTTTAATTTCTATATTTTTGTCATCTGCTCTTAACTCCTTTACAGTCCTTTAAATATCTTTCCATCACCCTATATGTAGACCAACCTGGAATTGGAAGTATATTGGACTACATGATTGGTCTTAGACTTTGGTTTCATAGACTGAACTGTCAATACTACTTACTATTTGATTTTGGACTTATATGTTGACTTATAGTCTTACATAGAATTGTTAAGATTAGAAAAGCTGGCTCCCATTTGCTCATCACCATCTGACTGCACGCTGACCATCCACCACTACCATTATCATTACTGTTATCATTCTGCTCATATCCTACTACTCCATATATACCTTACTGCCTGCCAACTCTGTTAATAATAGATTGGACCTCCAGTTTTACATACCAGATCTCTTCCCAGTGTTCTCCTGGCTGGTCCTTGGCTTGAGGACTTCTAACATCCTATCCTCTTGCACATCAAGTCCCTTTTGGGGTAAACCTATCACCCTCCCCACACATACATACCCTTAGGTCCTATAGAAAGACCCCTTAGGTGCTTTTATCAGGACTAAGAGTTCTTCAACCTAAGCCCACTGTGAGGGACTCACAAAGGGGTTCCAGATGACAAAGTCTTTGATCTACTGCCTAGTGCCAGAAGTTAAAAAACTTACTCAACTATTTTTGCAATTTGCAAATTGATAAAGAGTTGGACTTGTTTCATTTAGTCTCCCCTAACAACCAATGACACCTCCATCTAAGTGTCACAGGTGTGACTGACATTGATAGTGAACTTACCACTCTGCCAAATACTCCTCTTAACTACTCAGAACAGATAGATCAGACTAACCTGTTATCTGTTGCTGAAAGCCAGGTTTTGAGACTTATAATCTCCAATGACAACTTAGCCAGTGACAGGGACCTTGAGGTACTTATCCCTGGTACCTTTATAGAATCTACACCCCAGAGGCTAAGGAGAGAACCTTCTCTTTCTTTCAATCTGACACCTTTCAGTGGGGAATTGTCTCCTCGATTCTAGCACTCCTTTTTGAGCTTCTCTTTATTTCTATCCCTGAACAGTCTTCTTCAACCATCCAAAATATCCTTTTGCCTACTTAGCCTGCCCCCTAGCTTCATTGAAGCCATACCTAGCCCCTCCATCTCAACCATTATTTCACTTAGATTATATTCAGCTCTGCCTATACCACCTTTACTTGCTCTTATACTGCCTGTACCTATTTCACCTCCTGCACCAGTCCTAATGGCAAACCCAGCCTTCCTTATTCCACTTCAGGGCTCCTCCAAAGCCTCAAACTTCATGATAGATAGGGTACTGAACTTCCTTAAGGAAGTGGAAATGCTGGTCAATCAAGCTAGTCTCAATGCAGAGGATACCATTAAGGCAGCTATTTGGTATGCTGACACTGAGGAAGCTGACAGTTGGAAGCTTCTCAATGAGGTGACTGGTAACCCCCCTGTCTAGGCAACATTTGTTGATGCTATAAAGAAACTCTATCCTGATTGCAACTCAATTAACCAGTATAGTCATATCAACATCTAGTATCTCATTCAAAAGCAGCAAATGAAATCAATGTGCTTCTGACAAGACCTAAGTGTCTACCTACACAAGTTCTGAAAGATAGTGACCCTCTTGATCAATGCAAAGAAGCTCTCAGACTTGGACCAAGATGCTCTCTTCATGGCCAGTCTTCTAGCCGATCTAGAGATTTAGGTCTGGCAACACTTACTGTTTAAAAAACTGGACCACCATCCTTCTGACCTATACAATTTAAAGGATGCATGTGATACAGCCAAGTTTCTTGTCTTAGACTCAGCACTTCATCCACTCTCATCTTCTGAACAGATGAGCACATCTTCTTTATCTCCTTACTACCCTGTATGGGCTATGCCTACCCTACTGACACCTGCACTAACTTCAGTGGTCAAGCAGAAGCAAGTTGCCATGTAGAGCTGAACTCCTAGGAACTGTGCATTCTGCAATGACCCTAGCCACTTCATGAGTAGCTGTCTATAGGTAGATGTATACATTAGAGGCAGCAAAGCAACCTAAGGCATGAATGACCAGATATATCTTCCTGATGGAAAGCATATTCCACACATCACTAGTGTGCATGACCTCAAGGGTTGCCTAGATCATCTTGCATCCCAGACACCTATGTCTGTGCCTGCTGTAGTCACTACTGGCATTTATCTCTCCACAGTTCTGAAACTGATGCTGTCTTAGACAATAGAGCCTTCAGTCTTCCTGTTTCTATCCAAGACCTGAGATCAGAGCTCAGACTCCAAGACAGATGCAGAGCTAAAGGCTTATATGACCCATGCTCTCACCAACTTCTAAGCCAAAAAGACAAAGGAGAAAGTGAAATAAGTCTGCTTCAATGGAGTCAAAGTCTCTGCTTGTATCACTAACCATTCTGACTTTAGACTACTGAAGGTAGCCAAAGAGGTATCCTCACTGTCAGTGGGGGTAGCCAATGCCTCAACCACCAGTCCATCAAGAATTACTAAGATTGTGCCACCTCTAGTCTTCTCTTCTCTATCTTCAGCCTTCAAATCTAATCAACCATTTCATTCTGTGCCCACTAACACTCCTGTTGTCCCTCCTAGCCAGTTCAGATACTTCTTCTCCTTGGAAAATGAAACTGCACCCAAGTGGGTTCTGGATCAGGTTCTCAGGACCACTATCCCAGTCTCCATAAAAGATCTCCTCTCCATGGTATCAGACATGCATAAGCAGTTCTATGATGCTTCTACCACCAAGCATGTTCTGGCTACTGCTACTAATATTATATAGGTTAACAAACTCACCAGTTGTGATCCTGCCACTATGCAACATGAGTTTGACAATTGGATCAACTAAAATGATAAAGGACTCATCATCAGACATCATAACCTGCCTCTATGATTACTAGAAGTAAAAGTAGCAGACACTGACCACACCCTTACTGTAGTCTTGAATATAGGATTTGAGATTGTTGCCATGCCCAAATGGATTTAGAAATCACTCAACCTGCCTATAAGATCTAACCACTATATGACCATGTTCAATGCCAATACCAGCCTCGAGTCTACTATTGAAGTGGTTAAGAACCTTTGATTGGTCCTTGGTACTGGCGAAATCTACTTACAGATCCAAGTGGTTCCTCAGGCCAACTTCAATCTGCTCCTCAGTCAATCTTTCTATTATCTTATGAGCATATCTACTGATAACTTTCCTGATGGGAGCCAAATCATCACCCTCTGAGATTCTAATACAGATAAAGAATATAAACTGGCTACTCACCTCTGGCTCATGGGATGTCCACACTATAAGTATGATCTCTTCTGTTCTACCTATGTCAAATGGGATTTTTAGAAATCAATGATCTACCAAGAGGTGGGGAAGAGTCCCATAATCTATAAGTAGCCTTTAGCACTATCATATGCATCGAATGTCCTCCTATGGCCACTCCATCTCTGTCCAGTCCTAATATTTCTTCTCTGGCCCTATGCTAGTCTTCCACACACTCTACTATTATTATACTCTTCTCCTCTAGCTTTGCTTCTATTTTGCTTTGGTCTTCTGTGTACCCTTTCCTTTCCTCCACTCAGTCCTCTCTCACTAGTTCACAAGTCCTTACCTTCAATATGGTCTTACCCTTCAACACCTCTCAGCACTGCTTTGTCTATAAGCCAGTCATCAAGAAGGTTCATCTGGTAGTGGTGCCCCTCAATGAAGAATATTGGGTACTACAATAACTGTCAGACAACCCTCTTGCTGATCTTGTTCCATTATCTACTAACTCCCTGGACTTCATCCCCAATACTTGCTTTACAAAGAAGTAGGCCAATACTTTAGACCTAGACCTAGCAAAATGGCTTTGGTCTAAAGAACTCAAATTAGTTCAGTGGATAGTCCTCAACCATGAGAAGGCCTTTGCTTGGGTTCTGTCCAAGCAAGGTTGGCTTGATGAGCAGTACTTCCCCCTAGTCAAGATACTGATCATACCCCATACTCTGTAGATTCTTCATAATATTCCTATCTCTCTGAAAGCTTGGAATCAGGCAATACAGATTATTAAAGACTGCATAGCTTTAGGAGTATATGAACTGTCTGCCACAGTATACCGGTCTCACTAGTTCTATATGCTTAAATAGAATGGCCAGATGCTCTACCTTGTATACAACCTACAGCCACTTAATACTGTCACCATTTGAAACTCCTCAGTCCCACCATTTGTAGAATACCTAGCTGAATTCTTCAGTGGGTATGCAGTCTATGGAATGATGAACTTATTCACAGGCTATAACCATGTTACGAAAATGCGACCAAAGCTGGAATTGAACCAGCGACCTCTCAAGTGTATACCAGGTGCTCTAACCACTGAGCTATATGATCAGGTACCAGTGTTAATCACTCGGGGATTTGACCCAAAGCTGGGGAGACAAGCTCACTATGATGACCTGCCCTTAGGGTCTTATAACTTGCCCATAGGTCTTACAGTGCATGCATAGAGTGCAACTCCCAATAGACCAGAGGCCACTTCATATGGACTCTCAGGATATAACCACCTTTAATAGTTCTCTTGGTCCTCACTGTCTTACCACTCTTCCTATGAATCATACTAATATAGTCCAGATCTACCAAGCTGATATGGCTTTCATTTTATAGGATGAAATCCCCTATTACACCATGCCATTCATAGATGACCTGCTGGTGAAGTCTAAGTAGACTTGGTATCAAAGACTAGACGGGTTCTACAAGACAATCTCTAAAAATCCAGAGATCAGGAAGTTTATTTGGAATTATCTTGTTGTTGTTCACCATATTTTACAGTGCCTGCAGAATGTTAATATGACCATATCTGCCAAAAAGTTTGTCCTTGCTATACCTGATGCTACAATTGTCAGTCATAAATGCATAGCTGAGAGACAAGTTTCACATGAGGCTAAGGTCCAGAAGATTCAGAACTAGCCTAAATGCAAGAACCTCATCCAAGTCCACAGATTCTTAGGAATCTATGGTGTTGTTTGTATCTTTATCTGTAATTTTGCTTCTATAGCCTGCCTGCTAGTCCAGTTGATCAGGAAGAGTATTTCTTTTCATTGGGGTAATGACTAGCATGAAGCCATGGCTCATCTTAAGAACAAGATCATGAAGTCCCCCATACTCCAGTGTCTGGACTATGAGTCTGGCTGGGAGGTGGTTCTTGTGGTTGACACCTCAGTCATTACTATTAGATTTATCTTGTCACAAGTGAACAATGATGGGAAGTGCTACCCAAATCATTTTGGGTCCATATCTCTTACTTTGATTAAGAATCAATACTCTCAGGCCAAGCTGGAGTTGTATGGCCTGTTTTGGGTGCTTCAATTAGTCCAAATATTTATCTTTAGAGTTGCTAATCTTGTCATAGAGATGAATGCCAAGTATGTCAAGGGAATGATCAATAACTCTGATCTATAGCCTAATGCAACCATCAACCAATAGATTGCAGACATTCTCCTCTTCCACTTTGATCTCTACCATATTCTAGCTAAATGCCATGCAGGTCTGGATGGTCTGTCTTGGTATCCTTCATTCAACAAAGATCCTTTAGAGAACAGAGATGTTAAGAACTGGTTGGATAATGTATACTCATTTGCTGTCATCCTCCTGAATGACCAGTCACTCCCTCTGTCTATGCCCTTCGCCAATGACTACATTCCTACCCTGCCTGTATACTATGACCTCTGCTTCTCTATGGATCATCCTTCATCCTCTGTGACTTTTAGTTCCCAGCTCTCTATGGACTATACTCTGCCTCTATGGTGCTCTAGTATCTCTCTACCTCCACAGACTATCATCTTCCCTCATTGTCACCTAACCCTCCTCATTTCCTGCTTATCTGTACATTAGTCTTCTCTGCCTCTTCATCTGGGAACTCTATCCCAGACCCTCCTTCTATCCCTTGATCTCCAAAGGCCTTAGAAAAGGAGGTGTGTATCAACCTCATTCACTCCTTCCTACAGACCTGTATCAGATCTGCTCATCTCTTTGATGCAGAGTTCCATGTATTCATGGCCTTAGCCACTTGCTTCTTCATTCTCCATGACTGCCTCTGGCATAGAGAGCCTTATGGACATCATCAGCTTGTCATACCTGAAGACTGGAGATTTAGACTGATTAAGGAGGCTCATAATGACCTCAGGCACAAGGATTGTTAGAGTTGTGAGTGTGCACCCTGTGCATTCAGGAGTGTATTCTATGCATTTGGAATGTTTTGTTTACTTTATGTATGTTTGGCACAGTAGTTATGTTCGGAGTTCACTGTCATTCTGCTTTCCTCAGTTTCTGACAGTGGACTCCAGATGTATAGTACTTTACTCTACAATTTATAGTTTTTGACAGTGGACTCCAGCTGTGTAGCTCCAGCTGTTTAACAGGTTATGAGCCCTGTGCTCTAGTCACTTCATTCCAGTCTCAGTCCCTCTACAAAAATTTTCACACCCTATCCTGCCCAACCTCTTTGCTTTACCATGTCTTCAGACCAGCAATCCCACTTCCATTGCATTCAGCCTCTCTCTGGCACCAACTATGTCACCTGGAGCAAGGAGATGAAGGCCCTGTTTCATTCCAAAGGCCTTTGGTGACTCATCGATGGAAAGGAGACTTGCCCAACCACCCCAGGCACAGAGCAGAATGCTTAGGACATCAAACAGGACAAGGCAGCTGGTGAGCTATTGCTCAATATTGCCCCAGATCAGTGAGTCCACATTAGAGCAGACCAGGATGACCCCACAAATGCCTGGGCTGTGCTTAAAAAGGTCTTCGTTCAACAACAGGCCAGCAGTCATTTCGTCACATATGACGAGTTTTTCAGCATTCAGAAGCGTCCTGAGGAGTCCTTGCCTGCGCTTGCAGCCAGAGTGGAGGAGTCTATGCTTTGCATCAAGGACCTTTGCCCTCCTACCTTTGATATCAACAAGCTCGATGACAAGTTGAGCTGTATGGCTATGATTTGCTCCCTGGGAGCAGAATACAACCACTTTGTCACATCACTTGCTCTCCTGACAGACCTGGACAAGGATAAGGTCAAGGCAGCATTTCAGACTGAGGAAATCAATCGTCGCCCTCGTTCTGATAGCTCTTCCATCATCCCCACTGACTCCGCGCTCTCATCGTCATCTGGGTGTGGTTGCAACTCAAATGCGCCCTGCTTGTTCTGTGAAAAGACAGGCCACTGCCAGTGCAAGTGCTATCCGCTTCAATGTGCGAAAAAGTACTACAAGTTGTAGAAGAACAAGGAGAAGAAGCCAGAGCATGCCCAGGCCGCCACTACAACACCTACAACCATTCAGGAGACAACTGAACGCACAGGAAATGCAAGTCTTCGTTCCAGTGATCCCTCTGATCCATTTTCGCCGCTCCAGCTCGATGCTAACCATGATTGGAATGTGGACTCGGGGGCCACTTCTCATATGACATCCCATCGCCACTGGCTGCAAAATTATACCCCAAAACATGTCCCAATCAAGCTCACTGACAATACCATTGTCTACTCGGCCGGAGTTGGATCTGTGGTGTTCCACCCAGTCATTGATGGAAAGAGCAGTCAGGCTGTCGAGTTTTCGAACGTTTTACATGTTCCCGAGCTGCGGAACAACCTCCTAGCTGTCCTATACCTCACTCGCCACTCATCCTTCATTGTCCATATCAATGCAACCCATATATCCTTTTCGCGTGCTTCTGGGCCCCTACTCTTTGTTGCGACCATCAATAGCAACAATGCCGCATTTTTGGATGGTGTGACTGAGGCTGTGACTGAGTATGCATGCCCTGCGATGTCTGTTCCACTCGATTTGTCCCTCTGGCATCGCAGATTCGCTCATCACAACATTTCTGACATCAAACTGCTGTCTGAGCGGAAATTGGTGACTGGAATAAAGCTCAAGACTAAAACAGCACCAGATCCCATTTGTGAACCATGCTTAGCTGGCAAGATGTCCGCAAATCCATTCCCCAGCTCGAGAACCCATGCCTCTCGTCCGCTTGAACTCGTCCACTCAGATGTCCATCAAGTGCCATACTCAACATTCTCTGAGTATCGCTATTGGGTCACTTTCATTGACAACTACTCGAGATATCGCTTTGTGCTGCCAATGTGCGCCAAATCGCATGTTTTCGATGCTTTCAAGGAGTTTAAAGGCATTTGCTGAGAACCAGTCAGAGCGAAAGATCAAGATTCTGCGAGATGACAAGGAAGGGGAGTATATGAGCAATGCAATGCTCAGATTCACTACTGAGTGCGGTATCGAGCACCAGCACACAGTCCGAGCCCGTCCACTGTTAAACAGCTGGAATTCGACACAGCTGAAGTTCACAGTCAGAAACTATTGATATTAGAGTGTAGTTACAAATACCTGGAGTTCACAGTCAGAAACTAAAGAAAGCGGTGACTGTGGAACTCCAACTATACACTGTGAGGGGAAACAAACAATAACAATGTGCCACAATGTGGCACAACATCTAACTATGGAAAACACTAGCAAATGCACAAAGTGCGCAATCCATGAGATATAGTTAACAGAAATCGTTGGAATCGCAAGATGCACACCACTCTCGAGTCTATGGGTTTCACTCAGATGTACTCTGATGCTGTGGTCTATATCCTGGTCTGAGGTGATGTCCACATCATGCTCCCTATCTTTGTGGATGATATGACCTTTGCATTCAAGTCTCTTGATGCAAATCAAGGAGGCGATCGAGGATCTGCGCAAACACTTCAAGTTGCGCGATTTGGGGGCCACCACAGAAATCCTAGTCATCAAAATCGATTGTGACCGCCCCAAGCGCTCCCTCACCATCTCCCAGCGTCAGTACTGTGTTGATATGCTTGCACGCTTCAATATGGGTGATTCCAAGCCTGTCAGCACTCCCATGGATCCTGGCCTATGCCTCTCACAGGAACAGAGCCCCAGAAATGCTGAAGAGCGTCATTTCATGCGATCTATTGACTATGGGGGTGCTATTGGCTCTTTACAGTACCTTTCTTGCACAACCCGTCCAGATATCGCCTATTCTGTTGGTCAACTAGCCTCCTTCACTTCCGACCCAGGTATTGCCCATTGGAACGCAGTTAAGCACCTGTTTCGCTACATCAAAGGCACGCTGAACTACGCCATCACCTATTCCCCTGATCCATCTACTTCCCAGCTCTTCTCCACCTTCTCTGATGCGAATCATGGTGGTTGCAAGGACTCTGGGCGGTCCACTGGTGCATATGTGGTGAAGATAGGTACTGGTGTGGTCTCCTGGATGTCCAAGCGTCAGCCAATTGTTGTGCTGTCCACTACTGAAGCAAAGTACATGGCTGCATGCAAGGCAGGCAAGGAAATTGTCTGGATGCGCAAGCTGCTCCAGGAGCTTGGGTTCGAGGTGAATGGAGCATCCACCCTTCACATGGACAATCAGTCGGCGATCCAAGTGGCCAAACACCCTGAGCATCATGGGAGAATGAAGCAGCTCGATTTGCGGTGGTTTTGGCTGCGTGATGTTGTTGATAAAGGTGTTATCTCGCCTCATTTCATTCCAACAGCTGATATGCCAGCTGATTTGCTCACTAAGGCACTTCCTCGTGCCAAAGTGCAGCACTTTTGCGCGGTGCTTGGTCTTTCATCATTTGGGACAAGTTAGTTTTTCCTTTTCTATCCATTTTCCTTTCATTCCTGCAGAGATGCGCAATCAGGGGGGAGTGTTAACTGTATCTCATTGATTGCGCACTTTGCGCATTTGCTAGTGTTTTCCATAGTTAGATGTTGCGCCACATTATGGCGCATTGTTATTGTTTGTTTGTCCTCACAGTCCATAGTTGGAGTTCCACAGTCAGCGCTTTCTTCAGTTTCTGACTGTGAACTCCAGGTACTTGTAACTACACTCTAATATCATTAGTTTCTGACTGTGAACTCCAGCTGTGTCGAATTCCAGCTGTTTAACAGAGTGCGCCACCTAGCCAAACCGAACCCCAAACACCCTACATCGCACCGATCATCAAGGAAGATGATGCAATCAAGACTCCTGAGGTTCTGCATCCTGGGGGGGCGCCTCCTGCAGCTCCTGCTGATGCAGAGAAGGATACAGACCCTAATACGCCTATTGCAGTTCCTAGGCTGCTTCCAGATCCAGAGACACCTCCACTCCAACAAGCAGCATCTGAGCCAATCGGTATTGGAGCTCGCTTACCGCGCAGAAATCGCCAGAGACCACGGGAATGGTGGAAACTGTGTTAAACAGCTGGAATTCGACACAGCTGGAGTTCACAGTCAGAAACTGAAGAAAGCGCTGACTGTGGAACTCCAACTATGGACTGTGAGGAGAAACAAACAATAACCATGCGCCACAATGTGGCGCAACATCTAACTATGGAAAACACTAGCAAATACGCAAAGTGCGCAATCAATGAGATACAGTTAACACAGTTAGCACTTTCTTCAGTTTCTGACTGTGAACTCCAGCTGTGTCGAATTCCAGCTGTTTAACAAGAGAAGGGATCAGAAGGATCCTTGGAACAAAGTCTTGCATTTCCTGTGTGTTCTATGATGTCCTCAGTGGTAGTAGGGGTCATCGCAGCCTTTGCTTGCTTTGGCTTCTTCTTCTTGTTCTTCTGCCCCTTGTAGTACTTCTTTGTGCGCTGGAGTGAACAACAGTCGCACTAGCAATGCCCCAGCTTCTTACAGAAGTTGCAAGGTGTGTTTTTGGGACAGTGACATAATAAAAAGGTGGATAGAGCAGAGTCTGGGGCAGAGATCATGGTAGGGGTGTCCAAACAAGGGCAACAATTGATCTCCTCCATCCAAAATGCTGCCTTGACCTTATCCTTGTCCAGATCAGTGAGAAGCGCAAGGATCAGATGAAGTTGATGAATTTAGGCCCAAGGGAGTGAATTATCATCATATAAGTGAGTTCATCATCTAAGGTCTTAATATCAAAGGTGGAGCTATGAAGATCCTTAATATGAAGCATGGTATCCTCAACTCGAGCAGCAAGGGCAGGGAGAGACTTTTCAGGATGCTTTCTAATGCTAAAGAACTCATCATATAGGCCACAAAGTGACTGCTGGCCATCTGCTGGATAACAATCTTCTTTAATGCATCCCAGGCCTTCATAGGGTCATCCTAGTCTACTCAAATATGAACTCATTGGTCTGGGGCAATATTAAGCAGCAGCTCACTTACAGTTTTGTCCTATTTGATGTCCCAGGCAGTTTGATCTGTCCTAGCAGTGGTAGGATGAGATTTCTTGCCATCAACCAGACATGAGAGGCTCTTTGATCAGAACAAGGTCTTCATCTCCTCGCTCCAAGTGATATAGTTGGTGCCAGAGAGAGGCTGGATGTGATGGGAGTGAGTTTGTTGATTTGAGGCCATGATGAGGTGGTGGAAGTGATGTAAAATGGCCAAAGAAGCACAAAATGTGTCAGGAGCATAACAGAAGTGAGAGGCAAAGTGAGGAAAGTGAGCAGAGTGTGAGAGGAGCAAAGAGAGAGTGGGGCAATGAAAATTTTCACAGATGGAACAAAGCTGAATTCAAGCAACTAAAGTGCAGGGTGCATAATTCCAGTGCATAAATGCAACAATAGCATCATTCTCATCCTCAACAGTTGTGAAAATGAAATAAGCAGTCTCAGGAATTGGAGAATGTGGGGTGGGAGCTCTAGCAACTACTAATATAGGCTAATGTGTGGTGCCAGCATGCAAAATGGATGAAGGAGTGAGAAAGAAGAGTAGATCTTTACAGGAGCAAAGTATAACAGTTGCATTCAATAGTAAATCAACATGGAATGAGAGTGGAGGAATGGATGGAGAAGGCCTGGTTCAACAAAGGGCAAAATAGGTTTTGTTGAAGTCTAAGACAATGGCATGTCTATAGATGATGACTAGCACACGAGAGAGAAGTTGAGCATTACAACTGCAGTCCCATTGAAAGTAGTCACTTAAATTTCATAACTGAAAAATAGATAGCAATTTTCCATTTTTAGCTAAAACAATTGGGATGGGAAATAAAAGGATGAGATTATTATGTTGTTATTTGATCTTGCTAGAGAACCCATCAATCATACTAGGCAACCATGCAAAAGAGGTTAGTAAGAAGATCAGACCTTGACTGATATAGGGCAAGCTGTCTATTATAATCAAGGTAGTAACAAGCTGGCATGTAGATGAGAGAGAACATAGTTGAAAGACAGAAGAAGCTATGGACAGTCTGCAGATATGGCTTAGAATCTGTGGCTGGGGGGAAGGCCACATCCTTTGATATGATGGTAGACAGATTGACTGAGAGTGGTACAGACATTTGAGGGAAGTGATAATGTGTCCATTTAAGAGGAAGGTAGAAATTACTATAGGTTGAGAAATATATATCAGTGTCTAAACTGCAAATCAAGGGAAGGAGTTGAGCTTACTATAGTGCAATGGAGGTGGTGGAAAAGACAACAAGGTATTAGTAGAAAGACAATAAGAGAACAATAAGAAATCTTATCAATATAACACTAGTGAGGAGGAAGAAGATAGAAAATTAGTGAGATGAGGGTGAAAGCTCATCAGTGTGTATACTGATGAGCTATAATTGATGACTGGAGAACTCCTTCTTTCAGTGAATTGTAGCCCAGTTAAAGGACCACCAAGATGACACATGCACTGGAAAAGAGGGAATAGATCACTAACTATCGTAAATCATATACAGTAAGAAATGAATATAGCAAGAAAGAGTGAGAGACTATCTGAAGTACACTACAGGCAATAAAGGAAGGAAGAGATCCAAGGGTAAGCTATATAGTAAACCATAGGAGAAACCATAGATAATGGGGAGGAGATGCTATTCAGTGTCCAACACCAGAGAGCAATGAGGGTAGGAAGTAGCTAGCAAGGATGCTGAAAAGGTATGTATTAGGTAATTATGTGGATGCATGACCAAATAGCAATAACTCAGCCACCACTTCTTTATCTTATCCACAGGCATTTATCTATAGATCTTTCTTACTTCCTGGTGTTGAATACTGGGGGGTGTCTTTTCTCTGCTATCTATAGTTTACTATGGGCAGTTTCTCCCTTCAAGCTACTTGTGGTTTATCATGAGTAGCATCTTCTGATTCCTTGGCAATTTGTTGTAGTAGCATATTGCTCTTCTCACTCCCCTTCTATCTATGATATACTATAGATAGTAGCTTTCAGACTGAACACCAGAGTATATCTTCTTGTCACCATCCTTATTTTACTTTGGATTCTTTCTACACTGCCTATGATGTACTATAGATGGTCATTCATCATTATCACTCTTCCCCACTCACTTCCACTTACTGATGAGTATATTATATTTAGTAAATATACTGATAATGTAAATTAATGGTCTTGTGTGTGTAGTGTCTATCATTCATACTATCCAATCCAATGTTCTTTTTAATGCATGACCACCATGCCTGCTCTCTGGTGTCAAATATCAGGGAATGTCTCTTAGTCCTCTATCAATTTGTTGTCCACTTTGCTTACCACTACATTCATATATTATCATAGAAGGGTCACTAAATTGATCATCTCCAGTGATTGCTGAGATATACACTAGCAAAGTGTTCTTTGCCCTTTGCTTTGCTCTTATGCTTTAACATCCACTCTTTTATATTTATATAAGTAAGTATCTTTTCTATGATTTTTTAATCTCCTCTTGTCTTCTAGTGATTTTATTAGCAAGCCCTTTTTGAAGAGCTTCCTCTACAACTCTTCTTTGCACTATCCCTAGTAACTGGCTTTGATTACTTGTTGCTGCTGACTGATCTTGTCTTTATGGCTGATGTCTTTCAATACTTCATAAGAGAACAGCAATGGTATATTATGGTAGCCCAGTAGTACTTGAATTGATGGTTAAGATAACATCATCTTTGATGATAGTGGATGGAATCTCTCTAATATTGCTGATTACCAATCACTGCTAGCTGATCAGGACCTTTCATCACAAGCTTTGATGGTGGCCAGTATCAATAAGCAAAGTAATCAACTAGATATCTGTTATTAGCAAATATGTTTTACTATTGTTGACATTTGTCTAATTTCTGCTTATCACTATAGCACTTAGTATCCTACCTTCTGTCAAGTCCTAAAGCTGGGTGAGTCAATATAGACATATTTTAAGTGTGTGGAAGCTTAAAGAAATCATATATTAATGATGGAAATATATTGTGACTGTCAAAGCTAGTTATCAAGAGAGAGTGCAATAAGGGATTTTCCATAGCCTGGCCATTGAGGCCCTATGGTCTTTCTTTGAATTGATTATAATTGTTTTCATATATAGATGTATTGCAATCATTAAGCAGTCAAGGAGATATGATCAAGGTATCATAATATAATATGTTGCTATAATAGCATATACAATGAGTGAGATCTATGCTTAGAATTTTCTTTGAGATATGATCATTCTGCATCTACTTTGCTGCCACTCTTTCCTAATTTCAACACTCAATTGCTTTCCCCTTCCCCTCCTACATCACCATCTCCACTACTCCACAAACTGTGATTGCATAATATATCATTAGATTATATCTTTAACTCCTTCATATCCATCATTGTTATAACTCACTAAGATAGCCCAAGAACCAGGCCTAGGAAAGACATGCATAGGGTCTGTAGATGGTTGAGTGGGGACTATATTTGGACTCAAGCACATCAATACCTATGAGAAGATACCCTATTATGGGGGAAACCCACAAGAGGACAGACTGAGATTGCCCTCAGTTGTCTGAGCCTTTATATATTTTGATGTATATACATCATGTGACCTAGGCAACTACTCTAGTTGCCAGGAACCCTTGACCCTTGTCATCACATGATATTTCCTATTCATTACTGGACTGTGCTCTGCTATGGTTTATCCACCATCTTATGCCCAATGTCTCATGGATCAGACATGTGTCTTGCATCCAAGACCTTCATATCCATGGTGTCCACACCCTAGATCCCACCTTGTGGTGAGCTCCACTGAGATCCATTGCAGGCAATTATAACTCTTTGCAGTTATACCCTTGTGGCTGTAACAATCATCTACTATTGTTATGGATTTCTTATTAGTACCATGAAGGGCCATCTATTCATTGTGTTGCTGGATGGGGCATTGGTAATGTCTACATGTACATCCCTGAGAGCAAGTCATCCTTTATAGAACTGAACAATCAAACCTCAATATCTATTAGTACATTCTTTTATATACTCACCTCTGGTACTAGACCTTGGGCTTTGAATTTAGATCTTTTCAATAATTCCTCAAATCCCATATTCTTATCTACTACTCCTATCATTCTTTCTGTCATACTGAATAATGAAGAATTTTTCCAATTTCACTTTATATAAGGCTATCTGTCAGACTGGTCTATCTTTCTTTATAATTTCATAACTATTCTACAAATCCTTTGATAATGATGGTATAATGAACTATCTGATCTCCAGATGCAACATCTTCAGCATAGGATTGCAGTGAATATATATATCATAATCAATCCATTAGATCTAGTCTTATTGTTATACAATCTCAACCCTTGAATTTCTGTCATGCTCAACTGGCATTCCATAAACTACAAAGGTTACAAAGAAGCTTATGCCACACTGCTTCCATTGATTATATGCTCATGCAGCACTTTTAAAGGGTGGGATTCTTATCTATCTTGCAAAACAGAGCATTAATGTGATGTCAGCAGCCCAGGAACTATTAGTTGATGTTTTCTCTCATGGGACATTGCATCACAGTTTGAACAGGCAATCTCATTGGGACAATGATCTTAGCATATCTTGTTAGACAGCTGGAATTCAACACAGCTGGAGTTCACAGTCAGAAACTGTTCATATTAGAGTATAGTTACAAATATCTAAAGTTCACAGTTAGAAACTAAAGAAAGTGGTGACTGTGGAACTCCAACTATATACTGTGAGGAGAAACAAACAATAACAATGTGCCATAATGTGGCACAACATCTAACTATGGAAAACACTAGAAAATGTACAAAGTGCACAATCAACTAGATGGAGTTAACACTCCCTCCTGATTATGCATCTCTGCAAAAATGAAAGGAAAACAGAGAAAAAAGAAAAACTAACTTGTCTCAAATGACAAAAGACCAAGCACCACACAAAAGTACTGCACTTTGGTACAAGGAAGTGCTTTAGTGAGCAAATCAGCTAGTATATCAGCTGTTAGAATGAAATGGGGTGAAATAACATCTTTATCAATAATATTACATAGCCAAAACCACTACAGATTGAGCTGCTTCATTCTCCCATGGTGCTTTGGGTGTTTTGCCACTTGGATCACTGACTGATTGTCCATGTGGAGGGTGGATGCTCTACTCATCTTGAAGCCAAGCTCCTGGAGTAGCTTGCACATCCAGATAATTTCCTTATCTGCCTTACATGTAGCCATATACTCTACTTCAGTAGTGGATAGCATAACAATGGGCTGATGCTTGGACATCCAGGAGACCATACCAGTCCCAATCTTCACCATATATGTGCCAGTGGACCATCCAGAGTCCTTGCAACCACTATGATTTATGTCAGAGAAGGTGGAGAAGAGCTGGGAAGTAAATAGATCAGGGGAATAGGTGATGGCATAGTTCAGTATGCCTTTAATGTAGTGAAACAGATGCTTGACTACATTCCAATGGGCAATATCTGGATTGAAAGTAAAGAAGACAAGTTGGCCAACAGAATAGGTGATATCTAAACAGATTATGCAAGAAAGATATTATAAAGAGCCAATAGCATCCTCATAGTCAATGGATCACATGAATTGATGCTCTTCAGCATTTCTAGGGCTCTATTCCTATGAGAGGCATAGGCTAGAGTCCATGGAAGTACTGATAGACTTGGAATCACCCATATTGAAGTATGCAAGCATATCAATGCAATACTAATGCTGGAAAATGGTGAGGGAGCACTTGGAGTGGTTGTGATTGATTTTGATGCTCAGAATTTCTATGGTGGCCCTCAGATTGTGCAACTTGAAGTATTTGTGCAGATCCTTGATCACCTCCTTGATTGCATTAAGAAACTTGGATGCAAAGGTCATATTATCCACAAAGACAGGAAGCATGATGTGGACATCACTTCAGACCAGAATATAGACTATAGTATTAAAGTACATCTAAGTAAAGTCTATGAACTCCAGAGTGGTATGCATCTTGCGATTCCATTGATTTCCACCCTGTTTCATCTTATACAGTGATATCTGGAGTAAACAGACCATTTTCTTTGTATTGCCTTCTGCAAATCCTTCTGGCTGCTTCATATAGATATTAAAGTTTATTTCACCATTTAGATATGTATTTAAGATATTGACAGATTAGAGGTGGAGGTCATGAATGACTGCCAGAGCAAGGATGATATGAAGAGTGGGAAGATGAACTGTTGGGGCAAAAATCTCAAGGTATTTGAATTCAGAATGCTGGGAGAATCCCTGGGTGATCAAGTGCACCTTGAAATACTCAAAAGAGCCATTAGCATGATGTTTTTTAGTGAAAACCCATTTAGATCCAATCACTGGATGATTGGTGGGTCGAGAGATTAGTTTCCAAGTGCTATTTATCTGGTGGGCACTTAATTCATTGAATGTAGCCTATCTCCACTCATCTGCCTCATCTCCTCTCAATGCCTCCTTGAATGACCTAGAGTATGGTGTATTGACACTCATACACTGTGTTAGGTCAGCTTCTTCATTGTCTGAGTTTGTATCATGGTATAAGAGCTATGCTAGACTTAACTTTCACCATTTTTAAGGAGGCTAGCACATTCTGTGAGGTAAATATGCACCAATATCAATAGAGCTTGGTGTACACTCTGAAATGGCTAGAGATGGTGTCTCTGGCAGTGGTGCAGATGCTGGAATTGATGGTATAGGTTCTTTATCCTGTTCCTCTGGAGGATCAGATACCCTCCTGGAATGAAGAACCTCTGACATTGCAAGGTCCTCCTCAGAACTATTATCTGCAGACTCTGGGACAGGTAGTATATAGGGGTTAGAAATGGGGTGTAAGTAAAGAGGGGTCTGCACAACAGAAGAAATGACATTGTGCTCATCGAAATTAGTATATTCTAAGATAATGGTGTACTTGGTGGTGGAGGTGTAGCACTTCCACCCTTTATAGCCATCTGGATACTCTATAAATACACACTTCTTATAGTGAGAGTGTAGCACATTGCACTTGTCTTTCTGAATATACACATAGGCTATACATCTCCAGACATGAAGATGAGACATATCTGGCTTGTGTCTATGCCATAGTTGAAAGGGGGTAGTATGATCCAACATGGCAGTGGGATACCTATTCCAGATATGGACCAGTGCAGCAAGAGCTTTACCCTAAAACACCATAGTAAGATCAGATTCCTTCAATATCATAGTAGTTCTCTTAGAAAGGATGTGATTTGCTTGTTCTGCAACTTCATTCTGCTGAGAGCATGCCTTGACTGTGTGCTGGTGCTTAATACCATATTTCTGGGTGAATTTGAGCATCACATTGCTCATATACTCACCTTCCTTATCATCTTGTAGTGTTTTGATGTGCCATACCATCTAGTTTTCTGTAAATGCTTTAAACTACTTAAAAGCATCAAAAACATCTGATTTGGTGCAAATGGGCACCACAATGCAGAATCTGGAGAAATTATTGATAAATGTGATCCAATAGCAAAGTCAGAAAAAAAGAGGTAGGGAACAGCATGGAAATTAGAGTGAACAAGTTCAAGAGGGCAAGAGGTGCAAGATTGAGAGAAAGGGAATGGATTTGCATGCATCTTGCCAGCAAGGTAAGCCTCACAGAGCAGATCCACTATAGTCTTGCTCTTAAGTTTCATTCCAGTGACCAGTTTGCATTCAAAGAGTGATTTTACATTTGTATAGTTATGGTGAGCAAAGCAATGATGTCAAAGAGATAAATTGAGTGGCATAGTGGTTGTAGCATATATATACTCCATCACAGACTCTGTTGTGCCCTTCAGAAATACAGCATTATTGCTATCAATCTTGATAACAAAGAGTGGTGGTCCTAAAGCACAAGAGAAAGTCATGTGAGTTACATTGATATGGACAACAAAATCTACACAATGAGTGAGATATAGGATAGCAAGTAGATTGTTGTGCAGTTGGGGGATATAAAGGACATTTGAAAACTTGACCACTCGATATCTCTTGCCATCAATGACTGAATGAAACATCACTGAATCAACACCAGCAGAATAGACAATGGTATTGTCTGCAAGCTTGATTAGTATGCATTTGGACCATAATTGCATAACCAATGTTGATGGGGCATTATATGAGAAGTGGCACCTGAGTCTGCATTCCAATTATGATCAATGTCAAGTTGGAGAGATGAGAATGGGTCAGAGGGATCAATGGAATGATAACTTGCATTTTTAGTGCATTCTATGATCTTAGAAGTGGTTATTGATGAGGTGACCTGGTCTAATATCTTGCCCTTGTCCTTGTTCTCCTTGTAGTGTTTCTTTGCCCTCTAAAGCATATAATAGTGGCACTGGTAATGTCCCTTCTTCTCATAGAATGTGCACAGAGTGTTGCAAGTACATTTGTAGCCTAAAGTGGTTATAGAGAGCACAGAATCAGTGGGAGTTGAGGGAGTGGTATCTGGACAAGGTCAATGGTTGATTTCTTTTGTCTGGAATGCCACTTTGATCTTGTCTTTGTCAAGATCAGTCAGTAGGGCAAGTGAGAAGGTGAAGTGGCTATATTTTGGGTCCAGAGTATGAATCATGGCCATGCAAGTCAACTCTACACCCAAAGTCATCATGTCAAATGATATGCTGCCAAGATTCTGAATCCTTGATATAGATTCTTCAATATGAGCAGCAAGGGTGGGTAGTGACTCTTTTGGACACTTCCTAATGCTAAAAAACTTGTCATAGACAACAAATTGACTGCTGGCCTTTTGTTGAACAAAGACATTCTTGAGCACATCCCAGGCCTTAGTTGGGTTGTTCTGGTTGGCACAGATATGGACTTGCTGGTCTGGCACAATATTGGGCATCAACTTGCCAGTTGCCTTATCCTGCTTGATGTCCCAGGTGATTTGCTCTACTTCTGAGGTGGTAGGGCATATTTCTTTGCTATCCACAAGTTGCCAGAGGCCTTTGGAGCACAAGAGAGCCTTTATTTCTTTGCTCCAGGTGAGGTAGTTGTTGCCATTGAGAGGCTGAATGTGGTGGGAGTGCTGAGAGTGATCTGCAGACATGTTGGAGTGGATAGGAGTGAATAAGAGCAATGATGTTGATAGGAGAGTGGGTAACTGAGGGGTGGGTCAAAAATTTTCAAGGTGACAAGGAGCTTGTAAAGTGACTAGAGCACAGGGCTCATAATCTGTTAGATAGCTGGGATTCAACACAGCTGGAGTTCACAGTCAGAAACTAAAGAAAGCAGTGACTGTGGAACTCCAACTATATACTGTGAGGAGAAACAAACAATAACAATGTGCCATAATATGGCACAACATCTAACTATGGAAAACACTAGGAAATATACAAAGTGTACAATCAACTAGATAGAGTTAACACATCTGAGATCAATCTCATATGCAGGGTTTACAAAATGTCAACTAATTAGGATATGCAAACTGCTGATATGTCTTGATGGCCAAAACAATTGACATGGATCAGGTCTAATGTTGACATTGGCTATTGATCTCCTACCAATGAGGTATAGTTCAAGGCCTGTCTTGCTAAAATCTGGACTAGTGAAGTATAATCTCAGAGTGCTGCACATTAGGCAAATATATTAAAGACATACAAATATACCTCCAGGATGGTTCAGAACTATCAGTCTGCTGCTATGAACTTCTTGTCTGGATATTTACATACATCTTGATCACTCATTTATTTGATCTTATGATATGCACTAAAATAATACTATTGTGGGATTCCAGATATAAATGAGGTTGCTAATTGCAATTGACTATTGTGAGATGAGTTATATATGATGTGATAGATGGGCAATTATTGTCAAGCCCTCCTGTGTTCAAGATCACAATTATGAACAATATACTTAAGACAAAAATCTATATTGTCTGCAGATAGTAACTATTTGGTTATGTATTCCTCTTAGATATATACTATTGATGGATGTATTCCTAAATGTCTGGATTCACAACAACTCTATTGGATCTTATGATACTCCAACTCAAAAATATTTTTCATCCCCTATGACCTGCTTATAGCTTTAGCATATGGAAATTCAACCATTGAAAAGGGTACATTTTAGTGCATTATGGTTGAAATACAATCTAATGAAACTATAACCCTGGAAGTTTGTTTCTAATGCTGGCTGAGAACTGGATATAAAAGACAAAGGGGCCTGATCTCAAGTGATAAACATCTGTGGGTAGGTATGTTAACTATCTAATTGATTGCACACTTTGCATATTTCCTAGTATTTTCCATAGTTAGATATTGTGCTATATTGTGGCATATTGTTATTATTTGTTTCTTCTTATAGTACATAGTTAAAGTTCCATAGTCACTGCTTTCTTTAGTTTCTGACTGTGAACTCTAGCTGTGTCAAATTCCAGCTGTTTAACAAGGTACTTCTGTCATTACTATTGAAGTCACTGTGGCTCACCAGAGGTAGACAGCTTGTTTATTACACCAGAGACCAGTGAAATATATACAAACTTGATCCTATATATGAATGCTGTATTAACTCACAGCATAAACTGACAGCAATCAATTAGATCATACAACTATCAATAGTATATTATTGACTGTCAGCCCTATACTCATTATCAATTTATATAGTATTCTGGAGAGCAAAGCATGATAGTAGATAACCCACTCATTGAACATGGCCCAACTATGGACAAGAAATATAAGGCCTCTAAAGAAAACTGTATGTCAGTTTGCCCAGATTGTATGGAAGATGATTATGAGGATGCTAGACAATCAGAAAAAAAGCAGACAAGCAGGAAAAGTTTGTAATACATTGACAAAGCTTATCTAGAAGGAAGTATCCTCTAGTGCAGAACCAGACAGAGACTATATAGAAAGTAAACTATACTCTTCTAATAGTCACAATATCAAGCACACCTGTGATACATCACTAAGCACTGTGTGTCAAATATTGGCATGGAATACTCAAGAAAGGCAGAAGAAAAGGACAGAAAGACTTTGCAACAGATTCCAGTGAAAGACAAATTTAATAAGTCTGTCAGATGTAGAGATCATTTAGAGAAAACAAATCACAGGCAGAGATCTAGAGTTGACTCATGGTATAGCAAAAGCCCAAGATAAGAGAATTAATGCAACACAAGTGGCAAAGATATGGGGATAATAAAGAGCCAATGATGAAGATTGAGAAGTGGAAAGCAGATAAAAAGTGCATTAAGTCACAATATCTCTATGCCAAGTGGTCCATGGCAACATTCCATCAATAGTTCATTGACTTGATAATATGGCTTGGTGAGTAGCCCCTTAATGGGATCATATATTCAGCTGCTACTTCTTGGCTGGTTTTTAAAAAACCCTATGAAATTAACCTAGAGAATATGAAGACAGAGGAGGTTGAATGGTTTTTACAAACATTACAGAGTTTAATGGGTCACATGATGTTTATCAGCCATTTGAAGGACCATCAAATCAAGTTTCATCTGGACAAGTGGCAGGCAGTTTTTCTAACACTGAAAGATCTAGATGAGAGGGAAAAATGGAAATGAGCATTAACTAATATATCTCAAGTGATATTAGATATATGTAATGAATAAAAACTTGATGTGTATATTAGATCAGAAAAGATACTGCAGACAGTAAGAAAAGACATAATGAAGCAACCATTGAGAGAAAGACTCTCAAGGTAAATTATAGACAAGGAGGAGAGGATGCATCCCAGTGTTCTGAAAGGCACAACCTCTGATTGCTGATAAATGAATCATTGAGAAATCAGAGACACTATCCATGATATATCATAGATGGTGAGAAGAAAGACACTCCCAATACTAGTGAGCAGAGAAGGGCAATGTACTGATACAACAGATCACCAAGAAATCAGAGAGATGCTACCCATGATAAATGATGAGTATTGAGGAGGGAGAAGTTGTCCACAGCAAACCATAGAGAGTGGAGAAAAGATGCTACCCAATGTTTAACACTAGGGAGTAATGATGATTGAGAGTAGCTAGTGAGGATTTCAAAAAGGTATGTATTAGATAATCATGTGGATATATAACCAAATAATAATGACTTAGCCATTTCTCTGAGCTACAGGCACCTGTCCATTAGACATTCATCCATAGATCTTTCCTTACTCTCTGATATTGAATACTGGTGAGCATCTTCCCTTTACTGTCTATATTATTTTAATACATTTGCATTCCTCTTATCTATGGAAAGTTCTAGAAATGCCTTCCAAAAGTATTATATTTTGTTGTCACTGTTCTCATTGCTGCAAGTTAGATATAAGGAATAATTCCTTACAGTCTATGTGGGAAATCTATACCTATCTCCTATAAGGCTACTCATCTCCAGTATGTTTAGTTAGTTGGAAGATTAATCAAAGCAAAGTTATATCCTTCTACAGACACAAATTGTGTCAATATTGTCAATATCATTAGTACTTGTATTTTAAGATAACAGTCTACATAAACCCCTTCACTAGTCTAGCAATGTTCATTCCATCAGCACTTGTGTTTTTGATCTTATGCTCACAGAAAATGGTCCATATGACACTTCCCAATCCAGCAAATTGTGGTCATCTAGGGCAGAATTTCAGCAGCATACTGATGAATATTGTCTATCTAAAGTATCTATCCCCTCCATTCATGACATTACAGCAAGCTTAGCTTGCCTTATGCTCTTCTATAACCCCAAATAGTTATAGAAGATGGAGGTTAAGAGTCCCGGCCAGTTGTGGACACCTATGTCAAGTTCATATATATCAAGCACTTCTGACTGTCACTCTGCCTGAGATGAAGCATGCAGTATATCAAAAGGAAAGTGTGATTGAAATATAGCTATTACCCACTTATGCTTGAGTGCCATTAAATCCCACTTGGAAACTATACACATATTACTTACTATATTGACATTTATCTTATCACTCTAGAATATCTGAGATGATGCTCTTGCTTTTCAAAAGGCTCTGAATAGCATTAACCATCATGAACCCTCTATGCATGATCACAAGCAGACCTTGATTGCTATTGTGGAAAAACTACTCTCAATTATTGTAGCATGGGAAGTGCAAGCAAGTGATAGCTATAAAGAAGCCATCAAGTTTAATTGTGGTATATATAATATCTATGTATTTACTACTGACCACTAATATGGATGCTTGTAGATCACCACTATCACCACCCTATTAATCATTTTGATGAAGTCACCCAAGTGTCCATATTCCTTGATGCACTCTACACTATTGTCCTTGGTATTAGTTGACATGCATCTGATCTTATTATGAGGCTCATCTCTCTGATGCTTTGGCTTGCATTTTGGGATCTAGTAAATGGGAACACATCTATTCTTGGGAAATATACCATGGCACAGATTTCAACAAACATCTATAGTATCTTGTCTCACTTCAATCTACATTATGGGACCACTGTATTTGCTACCTGTCTATCTTATAGCTTTATTCACAAACCTACATTCAAACCTAGATCAAGTACTCCAGAGTACTCTAGCTATTGTGACAATAAATTGAAGTCATGGCTACCTGCCTACAATGAGCCCTTACTGCAGTCATTACCAGATTATGTTCCCATCAAACCATATGTTTACCACCATTTTTCATGACAGACCTGCTTTCCAGAGTTGAAATCAAAGCTGTCATTGATGTGTCTTGTGATCAGCTGATGGATCATGTCAGCAATCATAATCCACTATCTACTACTTCATAGGACATTTGGAATGGAGAATTCTTAAGGTCCTTCAAGGGTTCCAAGCCTGGCATCCTCTTTATTAACAGGAAAAGGAAGGGTTGTCTTGCCTTTTCTCTCAATGTTGATTTTTTCAATATAGAGGGTGTTCATGTATGAGATGTAGCTATGTCATGTAGGGTCATCTCTTGCACCTGCTTTAATCTTCCATTGGATATTCACTACAAGCTTGAGAATATATATCTTGCAGGGATTATTTCTAGCCCTAATGAGCCTTGTAGTGATTAGCTCAACAACTTTCTTGAGCCTTTAATTAGTGATATGGTGGACAGCTGGAAATATGGGATTCACTTCAATTGCATGGCACTTTATCCTGTGGGCCAAATAGTCAGATCTGCAATTGCTTGCATTGTGTATAATCATTTAGCAACTCAAAAAACAGCTCAAATAACTTCATATTCAAGCCATTTTTATTGCAGTGTTTGTCATTGCAATGATCTCAAGACTCTTGGAAGAATAGATTTTGACTCAGATTGCTAAAAGCTAAGAGATAAAGATACCTTACAATGTCAAGTGGGGGCTTACAAGAATGCAGGCTCTATGTTGGAACAAGATAGACTCTTTGCTAAGAATGGTATACATTAGTCACCACTTTGGAAGCTACCATATTGGGATTCAGCACATCAATTGGTGGTTGATGCTATGCACTATATTCTCAAAGAAGTCTCTTATTTCCATGTCTGCAATATCCTCTGCCTTACCACCACTTCTATTAGTACTCCTGGCACAACTCCACCCACTTTTGCACATCAGTTCTGAACTCCTGATCCTAGTATGGATAACATGTTAGCTAAAGAGGCTAAGCAAGTGAAGGGTATCCACACACTACTTACTGCTTTAGTCATGGACTTCTATATAGAAGACAGTGGCTAAAAAACCCAGATTGATGCTCACATAAACTTGCTTGCTAAATGACTTATGGGGAAGAACATGAAAGCATTGCAATTCATCACTGATGATTTGTGCTATCACTCATTTTCTAAAGGCCAGATATCCAAGACAAACTGGGTAAATGTACTTGTCAGATGGGTTAGATTCATTCTAGTTCTGCTGATCCTTTCACTTTCTGATAATCAATCTAGTGAATAGATAAACCTTGGTCCAGTGATCAGCAGTTAACTAAATATAGAACATATGAAGTCCTTGAATAAATATGGTTATCAATAAGAGAGCATCAGATATTCCTTTCTGGCTGAGAAGTGTGCTTCACAACTTTGGATCACTAGACATAGGGAGCTTGAAAGCAGATGAATGGCAGATAATAATCACAGTATATATTCTGCTTGCACTAGTAACTCTATGAAGAGATGGCACAGTTCATAATTCTAGTACTCTTGTACTTCAGCTATATAAAGCTTTAAATCACATAATGGCCCTCATCTCTGCTATCTACACTGCATGCACCAGATCAATGATCAGAGAGCATGTCTTCATATATCAGTCCTATATGGCTTTCTGGTTGTCAAAGCTGAAAACTATACATCTATCTGCTAGTTATTATATAAATGATCATATGGTGATCCATATCCACCAATTTCTTCTCTACTTTGGCCCAATATATTCATAATAGTACTTTCTATTTGAGTAGCTAATTGGGCAACTATAACATCTCCCAACATATAATAAATTTGGTATGTATCTACTTGCTTATAAGTAGTTAATAAATAACTCTGTATAGGCCAGCTGAAATCCACAATTCTTAATTCCAATGTTCAAGCTGTCTAGCTAAAGGCCTGGTTGACCCATGACAAATGTCCTCCTGTAATCAAAGAATGTCAAATACTCTTTTATAAAGCCTTTATTCCCTTAGGTGATCTGAAACATGGAGATTTCAATGAGAAGATCTGATATGCTCAATCTTGTTTGCCTTCTGCTGATTTATGTCCATTGATCTCCCATTGCAGTGTCATACTCTATGCTCAGTATTCCATGAATGGGGTAATATATGCTAGAAATACTATGCATGTTGACAATAGTCTCATTATCTACCATGCTAGTGGTGACAATAGTTTTCTAATGGTACTAGGCTCTATCAAGTATATATTTAGGATTGATGGCAAGGTATTCTTTGCAGTTCAACATAAGAGTATTACCTTGAATGATACCCTTAATTCTTTCCAACACTATCCCTATTTTTCTGCTTGAGTTTATTCAGATACTATCAGCACCACCTTGGAAAGAGTAGAACCAAGTTAGGTTTTGTCACATTACATGCAATGGAACTTCACTTTAGGCTATGTTGTTATTTTGACTTTATTCTAAGTAAGCCCTCACACTTTCTAAGTAATAAAGCACCATTCTGATTAATTTGATTGTAGAATTAATGAATGATGTTAGGCAGGTATAGGCTATTGTGTAACAGGATATAAGGTTAATCATATGTGATGTCATTAGATGGGCAACTATTATTAAATCTACTCATTTGTGATCAGGATCATAATATAAGAGTTGCTAAGTGAATGATCAGCAGATAATTTATTGTAATGAGCTTAGCAAGTAATAGCTTATTATATATTAGTATAATTATTGTGTCAGTATATTTGATGTGGAAACAATTACATGCAATGATCTATGATATTTAAGATAGACAACAGGTGAGTTTCTTAGTATTATTGAAAATATGGGAAATATTCTCAGTTAACCACCCTGTTTTGTCTATGATATCTTTGAAGTGAGCTCTATCATGTTAATCCACACACTATACATTATTGAATGCATGAAAGTGTTTGAGAGCATTAGCTACATCCCCCATAATCAGGAAGTGTCAAGCCTTGGATGAGTTAACTACTTTCTCTCCTCCATCTATAAAGAAGACCACTTTTGCTACTTGTGACAATTCTCCTAGTTTCTTGAGTCTACCTCTGCTTGCTGCTGAACCACATGTTTAACCTAGCAAGTATTAAGCTGAAGATAGGGTCAGTATATCATTAGCTCTGGTTGTAAAGAGGATTACCTAGGAATCATTGAAGCAAGTGCAGATAGAACAGGCATATCTATGAGTAAGTTTGCCCTCACCCTTGACTGTATGAATACTAACTCCTACATAGCAGCCTTATATTCAATCTAATAAGCACAAGGCTAAAGACAAGATTAGTACATTATTGACTCTGCCTGTTATGGCCACAAGGGTGTAACTGCAAAAGGTCATGAATCACCCACCATGGATTGTGTGGAAATGAAGACACACATGAGTTAGATCTGGGATGTGGACAGTGCAGATATGAGGGTCTTAGGGCATTGCACGCCACGCCTGATCCACATGTAGCTGGGCATAAGGCAGTGAATTGATCATAGCATGGCTATGGTCCAGTTATGAATAGGGAGTATCATGTGGTGACAAGGGTCTAGGGTTCCCGGTTGCTTAATTAGTAGCCTAGATCACATGATGTATATATGCTAAGATATATAAAGGCTTGGGACAGCTGAGGGCAACCTCAGTCTGTTCTCTTGGGGGTTTCCCCCTCGAGAGCCTGGCTATGCCTCCTCCACCAGCATAAGTCCCATATGGGTGAGGGCATCATACAAGAGAGGACTTTCATAGGCATGGGTAAGAATCCACCTTGGAGGGGCCCAGTAGTCCCCTGATGATGAGGTGCTTCACATGGGCCCAGCTAGAGCACCTGGGCTATGGTAAGAGTCCCACAGATAGCTGACTGCAAGTGCCAGCAATATTCATGAAGTGATTAGGGGTGGTGTGGAAGAGCATAGTGGAGGGGCCTTAGTGCAGGACCACTGTAGGGCACCCGAACGTAGTTACTTCTCGGAGCACCATTATATAAAGGGAAAAGGCTGCTGCTAGCCCAAGTGCCTAGTAGCAATATACTTGGTGATTTTCCCCCATCATTAGAGCGAGTCCTAGCTTGGGGTGTTCCCTCAGGTTAGTGGGTTAGATTGTGCCCCTCTGGCTAAAGAGATCCTCGGCCAGACACCAACATGGCTCCTATATGTGTCTTCTCTCAGCCATATCCTTGGGTTATTCTAGGGGTTGTATCACTGCCTATGAACAGAATTATCTGGGGACTGCCATTGAGTCAAGCACAAATAGAACAGATATATTCACAGGTAAGTTTGCCTTCACTCCAACTGCATGGATGCTGATCCCTGTATAGCAACTATATCAATATACAACTTTATCTATATCATTGTTGAATATAGTAATCTCACAACTACCATAATTAAATCCTCCCAAACACTGCCTTCTTTTGCATTTATCAACCAAACTTCTTCTTTTAATCATTAAAGAACTGAATCAAGAATCAATTTGAAAACTTTTATAGGCTTGCAGACATCTCCTGGAAATTTTCATAGATCATTACTTGACATATTTCAAGTTTGGGGATACTAATCTATATTTGGAAGAAGGTGACTAGAGGATATTAAGAGATAATGACTGCTAAGCCCTTCTAATTTGGAGATGCACAAACTTATTTAAGATACTGAAGGTTCTCTAATTTATGGGCTCATAATGGATAGACAATCATCAATTTCATGCTCTGTTCATTTTTTTCAATTCACTGATAGAACTGAAGGCTATGCATCAGACATACCTCTCTCTATATGGGGGTCCTATATGGAATTCCCCAGGATTATGCTCCTGCCTGAAGAGTATTCAAGCATCAGAGTGCCATAAGTTATATTTTAGTGATAAAAGATATGTAGGAATACAAATCTTGCTTGATGGTTGTATTAGCCCCTATCCAAGCAGTCTTCAAGTGCTTTGCATCAAATCTCCACTGCTCTTTGCATGCTCAATCATGTTGTTCACAATAATAGCTTTGCATAATGCCCCTCTTCAATATCTTACACTGAACAACACTAGCCTATTGCTGGAAGAGTGAACAACACTCTTGACATCACTAAGTCTCCTATACCTCACCATCCTAGAAGTGGAGGCCCAATGTCCCATCTCTGCTCTCATCATTTTTCTCCTGAGATACCAAGGGTAGAAGTTATATATTTACTTTAGTAGGGATTATATTATGAGTAAAGTAAAGCTGTGTCCATGACATTGTGCTCTTATCCCTTTATGAGCAATACTAAATATCACAGTAGGCATGATAATGACATTAATATGCCTCATGGATGTTTCAAAAATATTCTTGACCCTCAGTATTCAGCTGTGCCCCTTGAGCAACAACACTCTGTGTTTCTATTGCATATGAACTGTATGAAGAAATTTCCAGAGCTAGAGGAGTTATAAATTACCATAGAGAATAAGATTGATGATCAAGCTATATATGTGGTACTGGACAACAAGCATGTCTACTCAGCCAGAAGTATAGAGATCTGACTTTGAGATTCATAGAAAAATCCTGATATTATTGTGAGTCATCTAAATCAATTAATCCTAGCTTATCCAATGTGACATATATTAAGTATATTGTGCACCTTGGATGTGATCATTCCCACAAGCTCACAGACTTTGGCTATATACATATAGCTCATAGTCTGATGATAAACTTGTAGATATATTTTGTGCCTTTTTACTATTGGGAAAAAATCTACATGTGGATGTTTTGAGGTATGATCTGAAGGCATAGTTGCAATGATTAAACAATCCTATAATAAAGTGGCTGATCAGTATGTCTTAGTCTCATGTATGTATCCTGTACCACTCACTCTATCTATAAAATACCATCTAACTTAGTTTCCAGAAATGAAAAACAGCAGCTGATGTGGACAGTAATATAGCAAGAGAACAAATATCAGGGGATGAAATGTGAACCACAGATAGTAAGAAGAAAAGAGCAACAATGATTATCACTGATGACTTCCAAGACAAATTCACCAGGAAAGGGGGGATGGACTACTGACTATAGTAAATCACAGATAGCAAAGAAGATATAGTTAGAAAAAGTAACAATGATCATTGCCAATAAAGTGACCATTGAGATAAAGATCTCTTGATGTATAAGATATGGTGGTGACTACCTACACTATGCCACATGCAATGAGGTAAGAAATTCAAGGTAAGCTATGGTGAATGAGAAGACACTTCTCTAGATGTCCAGTGAGTGAGAAAGAACATTGTCACTAATAAATGGCTGTCAAGAGGATATCATTGTGCAAAACTAGGGAACACTACCCATGATATACTATGGAAAGTAAGAAAGGAGAAACTATCTGTAGTAAACCATGGACAGTAAGAAGACAGAAACTGCCTGCAGTAAACTACAGACAGTAGAGAGAAGATGCTCTCCAGTGTTCAACCCCAGAGAGTAAGAAAAGACCTATGGATGAATGCCTATGGATGAAATAGAGGAGTGGCTGAGTTATCATTATTTAAATGTGCATCCACATGATTATCTAATATATACCTTTTCAGCATCCTTACTAGCTACTTCTGACCATCATTGCTCTCTGATGTTGAACTCTGGGGAGTGTCTTCTTTTCAGTTTCTCCCTCCTTACTATCTGTAGTTTACTATGGGTAGTGTCTCTCTGATTTCTTTGTGATCTGTTATATTAGCACATGGCCCTTTTCCACTCACTTATTATTGATCCCATACACCATCTTTCATGTCATCTTTATGATGAGTCTTCATTGTCCATTCATACTTTCAGTGTTATCTAATACCATCTAATCTTTGAGAGATAGCTGAAATTGAGTGTATGGTCCTATCACTGTGATAATAGCTAAAATTGACCATTGTCAGACATTTATATGAGGCATCTGCCTCATTGTTCTCTTCTCAATATCTTACTCTCTATCAAACTTATTGATGTTTACACTGAGGAGTTTTCCAGATCACCCACTGTCATCATAGCTCATTAGTATTTATATTGATGAGCTTCACTTGGTCCTCCATTTCATCACCTGCCTCATTGGTGTTTATACTGACAAGCTTTCCCTTCATTCCATCAATCCTTTGTTGACCTCCATTTTTCTCACTGCCTAACTTATTGATATTTACACCAAAGAGTCTCTCTATGTTGTCACTGTTATTAGAGCTCATTAGTGTTTATGCTTACAAGCTTCCACTTATCTCATCAATCTCTTGTTGTCTTCTCCCTTATTAATATTTACACTGATAAGTTTCCTCACTGATCCTTTCATTCTACCCAGAATCCCCATACCAGATGATGACACAGATATACCCATAGAGCTTAAGGGTGGATTGTCTGATGATTTTTCAGGCAAAGTAGAAGACACCAACTATTGGCTTCTGGCTATCAAAGCCTATTTGAAGATCAATATGCTAGTCTATACAACAGAGGCAGCTAAGATCATATTATTGTTAAATAAGATGAGCAAGAGGCACAGAGCCCACTTTGTGGAAGCATGATATAGGACCATAAATGAAACTTCAACTACACCAAGGATATTCAAGGAGATATCAGATGATTTTATTAAGACCTTCCTTCTAGTAGATTTGAAACAGAAAGCTCACTATGCAGTGGCCAAGTTGTGGCAGAATATATGAGATGAACAAGAATTTTCAAAGTATCTAACTGACTTCCAGCTCAAAGCAGCAAAGACATCTCTGAAAGATTGCTTCCTAGTTCTTATAGATGAATTCACCTATGAATTAGATTGTAACTTAATCCAGATGATTCTCTCCATGGAGAAAGTCCCAGAGATGTTTAGTGGATGGGTTCAAGCAGCCAGTAAATTCAATGCCCAGAAAGAAAGACTTCATTCTATTCAATGACATTAAAGGGAAGGAGCAGAGGCCTCCTCCTTCATTCATAGCAACCCCAATACTATGGACATAGATGCAGTATGTCTCACTCTAGTACAACAGATGGAGCATATGTGCAAAGAGCTATACTTTATCTACCACAAGAAGGGCTATTCAACTCCAAACCATCAGTACTCAGAAACTAGCCCAACTTATACCCCTCAGACCATAACCCCTGTCCCTACTGTGCTCTTCATATCTAGAAACCTATTCTGCTCTGCTGCAATCAGAGCTATGAAATCCATAAAAGAAACCCTATCCCAATCCTTGCTCATTAAGTACTTTAATGCCCTCAATATCAAGAATATTTCTTAGAAAGAAGTTCTATGGGTCCTCAAGACTATATTTGACAAAGAAGAATTAAAGAATAATGAAGAAATTGCTAAGATCAAAGCCATAAATCTCAAGAATTTTTAAAAAGAAAGGATGCCTTAATATCTTCCCTTCCTCATTAGATCATGACTGTGATAGTAATCAATACAAAGGCCCAATCTATGCATATCCCCTTGATTATTCAGTCCAAAGAAACCATTGAAACCCAAGCCCTAGTGGACTGTGGAGCCATAGGAAATTTTATTCATCTCAAACTGATATTACAACATAAGTTATCTACTACCTGTCTTAAGAAAAAGATAATCATTCAAAATGTTGATGGAAGTGTCAACAACTCAGGACTGGTCCAGCTAATGACCCACCTGCCCATCAAGCTGGGAGACTAGCAGACCAAGAAAGACTTTCTCATGATAGAATGTGGAAAGGAGAAAATTATCTTAGGATTACCTTGGTTGAAGAAGATCAACCCAACCATCAATTGAAAGACCAGGACACTCCAATTCACTCCACTCACATTAGAACTAACTAAAGATGATCTTTTCCCCCAAAGATACCTACTATATTATCTGTAAATTGATCAAAGTGCCTCACTTGAATGAAAGTACCTTAAATGCTACCATCCAGTAGTTTATATCAATAAAACTACCATTGCTTTGGAAATCACCCAAGCTGCCCCATGGAAAGAAGTAACTCTATCCTCAGAGTTTCAAGAGTTTATCTTATTTTTCCAAGAACTCCCCAAAGGAGAACTTTCCCAATGTAATCTTTTGACAATGGTATAGATCTGAAAGAGGGATTTATCCCCAAGGTGGCTAAGGCATACCCCTTTAATCCCAAAGAAATAGAAGCCTATGATATAACCCCTAAACTAGAGGGATCCTCACTTGAGACAAAATCTTGGGGTTTATAGATCACATATAGGTGTGTTTGGAGTGGAGTAGAAAGTGGTCTTGTAGAGGAGCTCTTAATCCCTTGCCTTAGCTAGCAGGTAGAGGGGGAAACTCCAAGAGAACAAGCTAAGATCTTTAGCATTGTCCTCTAGCCTATATATACTATCCTATAGTATAGCCATCTGGGCATGGACCATGTATCTAACTATGATAATTGTCCTATTATGGTCAAACTCTTGACTCTCATCTATGCCTTATGGCAACAGTGATCAGCAATTCTGTACTACCATAGCAGAGATTAACTACCACCTCTTGTGTGGTGTCTTCTATCAAAGAAGAAAAGAGGAGCATTCAGGAAGATTTAGATGGGCAGAAATAAAGAAAGTGCACTGGGCTATGCATGTGTGAAGCAGAAATGAAATAGAGCCCAATAGAGAAGCTAGTTTCTGTGCACTAGGGGCACAATAGATCTAGAACTTAGTACCAAGGGTGACAGGTGACCTTATATAGAGTACTTTGTTATCTGTGCACTGTCTAGATGGTCTTTGGACTCTTTAATATCTAGTGTCTCTTGGTGTCATCATGTGACTGATCATATGGGCTGCAAAAAGAAAAGAACAGATGTCCATATTACTAGAGAAAAAGAAATATATATATATTCTTAGAGATAATCAGTATCCATACAACATGATTATAACAGTCTATAAAGAATTTGTTG
Source organism: Tylopilus cervinicoccineus (assembly GCA_038094635.1). NCBI lineage: Eukaryota > Fungi > Basidiomycota > Agaricomycetes > Boletales > Boletaceae > Tylopilus > Tylopilus cervinicoccineus. Next base: position 49,569 of record JBBPUK010000046.1, on the reverse strand, counting down.
ATGAACATTTAGCCTTTAGAAAAATCATACCATCAAAATCCTCTCAAATAGCCCCCTTCTTCTTTGTCCCAAAGAAAGCTAGATCTCTGTGATCTTGTCAGGACTACTTGTCATATTCCATCCAGCCCACCTCCAGTACTTCCATTACCATCTCTAGTTATCTCTGGACCTATCTCCATTTCTCCTTGTCTTCAGTATGTCTTTGCTCCATTCTGGCTTCTACTTGATTCCTCTGTTACTTGCTCTATTTCCTCCTGTTCTACATCCATATAACTTCCAATCATTCTACTTGTTACATGTATTGACTTGATGTTGACTTGACACTTACATTTGACATGTGATCTTTGACTTGACTTTGACACTTGACATTGGCATAGCTTATTTCCAGTATGCAGCACCTGTCATTAGAGCTCACTTGTCTAATCTAACTTACTCATTTGTTTCATCTTCCATATATAAGTCCTGTATCTCCATTGTTAGTACTTTAGTTCAAATATTAAATAAGTCACTTCATTTCAAGTCCAATGCTTGACCTTATCTCTGTCTCCACCCTCTACTCTTTACTTGTAAATGAGGCTAGGAACTTGGCAAGGACATAATACATAAGTCCTGTGTCAAAGCCTCACCCTCCCACTATGCCTTCAAATGTCTACTGCACCTCTAGCCCCTCCATGCACCCTCACATCACCTCCAACCCCATCCTTATTTGGAAGCTTTGGACTTGATCTGGAGAACTCAGACTTGACACTACTGCTATATAAATAAGTTCATGATGGGAAATGCCTATCCACTTTTTCTCATCTCTAATCTTCTAAATCATTTCAAAAGATCTCAATACTTCATTAAGTTCAATGTTAGGTAGGGATACAACAATATCCATATTAAACCTGAGGATTAGTGAAAGGCTGCCTTTATTACACACACCATTTGGCCTCTTCTAATCAACTGTTATATTTTTCAGCCTATATAATTTACCAGCCATATTTCAAGTGTTCATGAATTATATCTTTAGGGATTACATTGCTGAAGGATGGGTAGTAATTTATATGGACAACATTCTTATCCACTCCTAAATACTAGACCTCCATTTCACCCATACTAAACTGGTGCTGCAATGACTAGCTAAGCAAAAACTGTACCTGAAGTTGGCTAAATGCTCCTTTAACATGCTCAAGGTAGAATATTTAGGGATGGTGGTCAGCCAAAACAGGATCATCATGGACAGAGCTAAACTCACCATTATTGAAAACTAGAAAACACCCATTAATGTCAAAGTCATTTGAAGCTTCATAGGCTTCTGCAATTTTTACCACAAATTCATTCTCAGATTCTTAAAAATCACACAACCTCTTCTCAACCTCACCAAGAAGAACTTCCCTTGGAGTTGGTCTTCTAATTGTGAAGATGTCTTCTATCACCTATGATGAATCTTCATATCCACTCTAGTTCTGAGTATGTCAGACACCTCCTGACCTTTCTTTCTCATGACAGACATATTTCTTATCATCACAGAAGTAGTCCTGATGCAAAAGAATATTAATGGCAACCTCCATTTCTATACTTACCTCTCCAAAACTCTAGGAGATGCCAAATGAAACTATGATATCCATGATCAGGAGCTTCTTGCTGTCATATATGCTTTGAAAGAGTGGCACCAGTATTTACTAAGAACAGACCATTCCATTACCATTATTATAGATCACCAGAACCTCACCTATTTCAAACAATCCTGAAAACTATTCTATTGACATGCCAGGTGGCAGGTCTTCTTGTAGAATTTTGACCTGCTTTTCCAATACTCCCCTGCCTCTGGTCTAGCCCCCATAGATGTCCTCTTTCAGAGTCATCTCATTGACATTAGCACTGACAATTCTGAATTGCAACTCCTGCCTGGCAACCTCTTTCTCAATGCTATTGATACTGCCCTTCTTGGTAACATTGCCATCTCCTCTGCTAGTGACTCTGTAGTCCTTTCCACCCTTAGCCAACTTGATGAGAATTGTACTCACTTCCATTGCTCATTTCTAGCCAATTGAAACTTTGATAAGGACAAACTTTACTTTAAGAGCCATCTCTATATTCTCCCCACTAACTGGACTACTTTTGTTACCTCCCTTCATGAATCTTTTGCAGATGGACATGGCAGCATACATTGCATTGTCCAAAGAGACTTTTGATGGCTGGGCTGGCTCTCTTTTTTATCTATAGGTTTATCTCCAGTTATACTCACTATCAGACCAATACATCCAATATTTATCTAATGGTACCCTCACTCCACTCCATCCCTTCCACCTCCCTCCACCCCTTCTCCACTCTATCTATGGACCTTATCACTGAGCTTCCCCCTACCAAGAGTTTTGATTTAGTTATAGTCATGGTTGACCATGGACTTATGAAGGGGGTAATCTACACTTTCTATCACTCTAATATCTTTGCTGAAGGAGTAGCCCAACTCTTTTTTTAACACATCTTCCCCAAAATCAGCCTCTACAACAAACTTATCTTGGATCAAGGCCCATAATTCACCTCTACATTTGTCAAAGAACTTGACCAACTATTACAATATGATGTTGTCCTATTTACTACCTATCACCCCTAGACTAATGGATAAACTGAAAGAGTAAATCAAGAATTGGCAACCTACTTTTGTCTATTCTGCAATGATCTTCTACAACAATGGATTGATCTTCTCAAGATGGCAGAATTCCACCATAACTCCTCTTCCCACTCTTTCATGAATAAGACTCCATTCTTTCTTCTTTTTGAATATGAACCCTATATCTATTCCCCTCTAGGCATGATCTTCCTCTCTGCCTTACAGACACACCTGAACAACATCAACTTTATATAAAGAGAAGCTCTGGCCACTCATGAGAAAATACAATACCTTATGAAGAAATGAATCATCATCCACTTCCATCTCTAGAAGGTCAGAGATATGGTATGGTTAGAAGCCTAAAACCTCACACACCCAAACCTCCTTCAAAAACTGGCCCCTCAATAAGAAGGCCCCTTTGAAATAACTGAAGTACTATTCCCCCTTGCCTACCAACTTAAGCTTCCTCCTATCTGGAAGATATATAATGTCTTTCATGCCTTCCTTCTCTCTACTTATCATAAAACCATGGAACATGGTCCCAACTATCTTCACCCACCACCTGATCTGATTAATGAAGAAAAGAATTACAAAATTAATTAAATCTTATGCCACAGAGGTTCACCATCAAGAAGGCAATATCTGGTAATCTAGAAGGGCTATTCAGACTTCAAATGGACCTGGGAACCCAAATGGAATCTGGACAATGCCTCAGAGGCCCTTCTTGCTTATAAACAAATCCACTGTTTTTAGCCCCATGCCCTCTTCCCACATCAAAAATATCTATCTAGACCTTATCTCTTCTTGCATCATATTCCTCCTTCTTATTCATCTACTTCATTTTATCCTTCTCATTACTATAGTCCCCCTTCTTTTCTATTACTTCCACTCTTCCACTCTCTAACATGTTTAACTATGACCCACTCTTGAACAGCTTACATTTCTACTGGCTGAAATCCTCCTCATGTCCACCTAGACCAACTTTCCCACTTCTCTGTTCCCCTTCATCAGTTAACTAATGCTGACATGAACCAACCTTTCTTTGCCTCCTATCAGCAGATCCCTTCTTCCATAAAAGACCTCCTTCAGATGAAAAAAGCATTATAGGATTTTCAGTTAGCCCTCTTCTTTAAAGCCCTGATTGACAAGAAATCCCCTCTTGCCCTCCTTCATTTCATCTTTCTACAGACATCTAGACTAGCCCTCATCACTGTCTGATCTACTACAAATGTGTCTGAGAGTATTTGTCTGATTATGGAAATGGTACAAGATATAGAAAAATGAGTCCACAATCCCCTCCTTCTGACTATGGATCAGTTAGAGCTGGCTGCTCTTGTGGCCATGGTAGAAGAAGATATCCACTATCAAGCTTGGGCATCTATGCCCTCTCCATCTAGCTCCTCCTCTGTATCTTCCTCCCCTTTGGATAGTGAAGAGCTTGCTCTTCTGGAATTATGGGGTTAGATTTCTCTATATTGAAATGAAGGAGTTTATCCCTTAGTCACCTCTGATCACCAATTCACCAATGCCTGTCAACAATACCACTATCTCAGACATGTTATCCTAGATTGCAGCTTTTATTTCTGCCCATGATATATCCTTCCCTGACCTGGCCATCCAGCTACATCCTATCCCCACCTGGATCATCTCCATTCTTTTCTTCCTTTTTCTGGTTTCCCCTATGCAGGTCTCTTTCAACCCTTACTGGTCTCTGCTCCCAGACCCTTGACAAAACAACTTTTTGTCCACCCCTTTCATTGAAATGCTTAGAAGACCACTGCTGAGGAGGAGTACACTCAGTACCCTCCAACTATGATGGCAAGGGACATTTTTATAGATAATTATAATGATCCAACAGATAAGGTTGGAATCACAAATATTACAGGATCTTCTATCCTGGAGACTAGAGGATATTAAAGTTGAAGCTAGGTGGTTTTAAAGATGTGAAGGGGGTAATATTATATGTGGATTGATTTTCTTTATGCATCTCCACTCTTTTTCCTCTTTTCCCACCTATACATTCCATGATTCCCCCTTTCTTGTACTTTCCCTCTAGTATATATTGAGAGCAACCTCTGTTATCCATGGATATTCTGATGATCTATTAATATACCATAGCATCAGTGGCCTTTTCCCTTTGGAAATGTCTTCAAGCCATTGATGATACCCCCCCCCCCCCCCTCCTTTTTCTAACATTTCCTTTCTTGTTTACTTGATCCATGCTCTGCTGGTTTGCTCTATAAATAGGGCCCTTGCATGTACTAGTACTCCAGCTTGTTCTATGCAAATCATATATGCTAGAACTCCTCCTCAGAATGGCACACCATCTTGCCACCTGTCTGAATATCCTCTATCTTTAATCATTGACTATCTCATTAGTGGTTCTTCCCTTCAAATAAAAAGGGACTATTCTAGTGATCAAATTTGCCATTATTGATTAGCTGTTTTAGTGCATTTGCATTAGGTGCCATCTGCACTATAACAGTAGTGAGAGTATCATCTGAAGAGCTGTCTTTGGAGTCAGAGGAGTTAAACTCATAGTTAACATAGTTATTATAGCTGTGGCAAGAAGGGGTGGGGATTTGATCCTGCATAGAATGCAGACTAAGAGATGAGGGGCTATGGGAACTCCTACTATGGGGTTGTGCACTTGAAGCCAGAGTGAGTGGAGGCTCTGCTTGTGAAATGGAGCTAGAAGAATAATGTATAGAGAAACTGTAGAATTTATCTTCAGCTTTATGGTGTTGGTGGTGACTTGCAAAGAGGCTGAGGGGAGTTTGATGTGAGGATGCAGAAGGGAACATGACAGAGGGGACCACTTGGTTTGGGTCTAGAAGTTTGACAGAGATACTCAAGAAATGAATAGATCAGCAAGTGGAAGCTTAAATCTACTGTTAGAGACCATCTCACTGGAGACAAACTCTGATGGGTACTCCAGAACTCTAGAGTTGAGATTCAAGGGATTGTTTGACTTCACCTTATGTGATGTGCCCTTGCTGCTATTTCTAATTTAATATTTTGAAGATCAGAGAAATGGAGAGAGGAAGAAGTTCAGAATAGACTCAATTTAAGGTTCAAGCTATAGTACAAGTGGAGAACTATGGACTTATTATATATGGCAGAGAAATATAGCATTAGTAATGGAGCTATAGAGATGACTAAAGTATAAATAAGACAGAATGAGAGAAAGTCAGAACTAGAGAATAGAGAATGGAAGATACATAGTTAGAGTTGTGCAAGCATAGGATTGAAGATATCTATGAAGTGGGGCTAAAGGAGAATCAAGTAAATATGGAAAGAATAAGGTGAACTAAATACAGAGATGGACTGAAGTCTGGAGATGCAGAGGTGTCTTAAATGTAAGATCACATCAGAGTTGCTACAGAGGTGAGGGCAGAGTACTAAAGTTGCATAGGATATGACAGTAATCAATAAATTATGTGATATATAATAAGTTTGAAATAATACAAACAAACAACAACACCACTCTTCTTCCACTATTACCACCTTGAAATCCCTCTCTCTTGATTAAATCAATCAAATTATTAACTTTTTGAAATTGAATTAATCCACTTGCCAAATATCCCTTGCTACTGGTGTAAACCACTCTACCATCAGTAGAATTCACTCCAGACTTTATCCAAACTTGGCCAAGCCCTCCTCTGGTCATCCTTTCATTATTGCTCCAACTAATATGTGATATACCATTTGTCTTATTGGTTCTGAAAAGACTGAAAATGTAGTTCAGATCACCCAAACTCTTTAGGATGTCAAGAACCAATCCATCTCTACCCAAAAAATTCATTATCACTTGAAGAAGGCTGGAATAAAGGCTGTGGTGAAGAAGAAATGCCCTCTTTTAATCAAGCATCATAGAAAGGAGAGGTTGGACTTTACTTTAAGTCATAAGGATTGAACTGTTGAGGATTGAAAGTGAGTGATATGGTTAGATGAGACCAAAATCAATTGTATAGGATCAGATAGAAAGATGTGGGCATGAAAAAAGACAGAAGGGGGTCTAAACAATAGATTGATAAAGAGAACCATAAAGTTTGGGGGGAAATCTCTGATAATGTGGGGCTATATGATCTGGAATGAAGTTGGAATGGTCTAAAAGATAGATGGTAAGATGAATGCTAATTTTTATGTGCAGATCTTGGAGGTGAACTCTAGCAAACCTTGATGAATTATGGTAAAATTTTAGATGATGTTATTTTCCAACAGGATAATGATTTCAAGCACACTAGTACAAGGGCTAATAAGTGGCTTGCTGATCATGTATTTGAGGTTATGATATGGCCACCTTGGTCTCCTAACCTTAATTCCTTGAAATACCTATGGTTTTATCTTAAAAAAAGTTTGCTGAGCATCCAGAGTCATCTAAAGATATTTATGAACTTTGGAAGAGAGTGATGGAGGAGTGGTACAAGATTGAGGTGGAGAAGGGTCAGGATTTGATTGAAAGTATGCCCAGAAGGATTGAAGAGGTTATTAAAGCTGAAAGAGAATATACATCATACTAATTATGATATTCTAAATATCAACAACAAAAATATTACAATGAGTACCCTTGCTTAATTGGTGAATATTGCCTTAACCAGAAGAAATTATATAAGCAATATATATACTTTCAGAAAGCCCTTGATTAGAACTATCTGACAACTTATAGATTTAAAGGTCTAGCATCAATGAGTAGTTTGATATTTATCAAACATTGAAAACTTTGTAAATATTGCAATATTTTTGTTGCTCAGTGTATACCAGTGTGCTGGAGTTATCTTGTAGTTGTATGGAATATGATAGTGTCCCCCTTTTAGATTTGAACTTCTAAAAGCCTTAGATGAACATAGAGTCTAGAGTTTGAAATTTCAGAATGAGTTTTAAAAGCTTATTATTGTCCTATACTCCTCAACCTTATTTTATCATATCCAGCAACACTGACCTTTTTAACATCAATGAGTCAGCTGACTCACATTTCATTGAAATGAGAATAATGTAAATGATATATGAAAGATAAAGATCAATAAGCTAAGGTAATAAATGAAGCTAAAGAAGCTAGCAAAAGAGATAGAGGTGGTGAGGAAGGTGGTGAAGAAGGTAGAAATAGCCAGGAAGGCCAAGGTAGCCAAAAAGGTGGAGGTAGGATGGATGTGGTAGAAGAAAAAAAGGGTACTAAAGAAGATATACAAGAGGCTAGTTAAGAAGACTGCAAAAAAACAGGTTATTATAGTCTTATATCATATGGAATTGTGTTTCTACAGTGGCTTAAAAAACTGTCTGTATTAGATGAGATATTATACTAGGGTCTTATTACTAGCAAAAGTCTGAGACCATCATATTCCAATATCAGACAAGTGAGATAAGAGAATAAAGATGAATCTGAAGACTAGACTAGAACAAATCAATAGATAGGAGCCAAAGCCATCACATTCCTAGAGACTAAAGATGAGGATCAAGTCTAAAGACTAAAGACTAGACTGATCAATAGATAGGAGCTAAAGCCACTATAATTTTGAAGATTAAGACAAGGATAAGATTTTGAATGATTTAAAGAGACTAGTGACAAGATTTAAGGAGACCTGCAGAGATGAGGAACAAGAGTGGTCTTAAGGACTTAGAGGATAACATAAAGAAGAACATATAATTATATAGATTGAGACTAAAGAATATACTATATATAATATATCAGACCTTAAGTAGTGCTTAAAGAAAATGTTAAATCCTGATCCTCCAGACTCAAGTCTGAATGGAGGTCTGGAGGCACAAGGGGAAGATTACCACAATTGGGTTTAGAGGTGGACTGGAGGTCCTTCAGAGGTGACAAACAGAAGGTTGGAGCTGAGGTCATAGAATGAGAACATTGGTATAGGACTTGTGTATTGCACTCTTGCCATGTTCAGATTCTCTTATTCTGGAGCTCAGAGGATCAAGGGTTTGTCATAGGAGTAAGAGATGAGGAATGGAGATGAGAGAAGGGACTTTGAGTTGGAGAACCAAAGATAAAGTTGATATTTGTACTAAAGACTACAAGAGGAGAACTACAGGGTTTATATATGAAAGTCTGAAGTGGAGGTGACTAAGGTATTAGGAATGCAATGCAGAGAATGGGACTACAAGGCATAGCATGAGTAAGGATATCAGAGGATGGAAGGATAACAAATGCTGGAGGGCTGCACAGAGGAATGTAAAATGACTAAGGATGTTAAAATAAATAGAGGTATGATAGGGCAGTGTTACAAAGATCTGATATAGAGATATGAACTCTAAATGTTCTATGAGACAATTGTACTAGTGTACTGAAGATGATATTAGAGATAAGGTGGAGGATGGATGAAGGTCCAGAGGTGGCTCAAGACTTGAGAGTGGGAGTTATAGAGGTGGTCAGAGGTGGTTGGCATGTATGTGACAGTGTCTCCACTTTAGGGCTAAGCCCTCAAGGTCTTACTGGATAAGCATGACTTACCTAGGAACACATTGTGGCTAGAGGGTATGGACTTGTAGGTCCATAGCACAGACAATATAGAGTTCAAAATAACCAAGTTGTGTCAGGCAGATTTATCTGGTTGTTGGAGTTGGAACTTATCTTCTTGTTTTCTACTTCTTCAAACATGCCCATCAAATATGGCCTGTCAAGCATTAAAACATGGCTAGACAAGAAGCTTGCAGAGAATGAGAGTGATAGTGATGACATATGGTCTGCCAAGATGAATGAGCAATGGAGGCATGCAAATCTGCATAGAGAAGAGGCCAGGTGAAGGTGTGAGGAAAAGGAACACATGAAATACATCTGTGAAATGGCAGAGAGGAGGGTGCATGAGACCTAGAAAAAGAAGGAGTGCAAGGAGTGCAAGCAGAGGTGGAGGATCAGAAGGGTAAAGGGAAGGTGGTCAGGGCCAGTCAGATGCATGGTTTTAAGATCACACTCAGAATCACACTAACAAGTTGTAGGAGATCCCTATAGTGTTCATGTCAGATGAGAAAGAGAAGCTGCAACCAAAGGCTTCAAAGAAGCACAAAGCATTGGAGGTCCCATCAGGGTACATTTGCAAACACTGCTCTGAATGGGGCTTCAAGTGTTTTCCACTGGATAGGATGATGAAGGCCATCTTGTGCCAATGATGTGCCAAAGCACATATGGTGTGTGAATGGAAGATGGGGGATGTGAAGGATATGCTAGAGAAGCCAAGAAAGAAGCAGATGTAGGTGGAGGTAGTGATTCTAATTGTAGGATTGTTGAGGGGTACCAGAACATTTGAGGGTGCTCTCCTAGAGCTCACAAGGAAGATTGCCAGATCACTAGCAATCATTGTGTCAGAGGTGGCAAGGCTGAGGGAGAATATGAACTGGAGTCAAGAGGGGCAAGAGGATGAAAGGGCATGGAGGATGCACCAGAAAGCAAAGATGCAAACAGAGGGGTTTAAGAAAGAGAGGGTGGAGGTCAGAGTGGCCATGGAGGAGACAGAGGGGTCAGGAGTTGGAGACTTGGACAGTGAAGGGTCTGAGGGAGAAGAGAATGGGGAGGGAGAAGAAGAAATGGAGACCTAAAATAGAATAGAACCTTTTTTTCATTTTTCTTGATGTTTCTTTCTTTTGTCATTTCTGTTATTAATAATACCCTCATGAGGCTGGAATAGGATGAACAAAGGATTTGAAATGAAAAAGAAAGATAAGAGGTATGAAATAGAGATCTGGAAGATTTGAGAGATAGACTGAAGGGGTTTGGATGATGGAAAGGACTGAAGTGCTAGATGAATCTCCAACCCAGAGGTTCTTTTCATTTCTGTCAACCATAGATAGTTAATATTGAGTTGGAGTAAATGAAGAAAGGTTGGAGACTATTCTCTAAAGCCAAATGTGTCTGGAGATATGGACATGATGTGAAGATATGCCACTGATGGTCTGAGCATATTGGTTAGATGAGTTCTGTGAATGCCATTTGGTCTAGTCTAAGGATGAGGATCTGGTCAGCACAACTTGATAGACATCCCCTTCTTAGGGCAGAGAGAACCAAAATTGTCTACCATAGTCAGAGTTCTGCTAAGATCAGAGATTGCTTGAAGAGCAAGATGGAGGTGACTAGAGAATGGAATACTGGATGGATGTAGAGGGAAGGACTCAAGAGTGGAGGGAGGTCACAAGTCAGCAAGGGAGTGATCAGTGGATGATCAGTAATGTCACAGTAAAGCCATAAGTGACTTCTAAGAGTAAGGGGAGAGCACAATCAGTAAGGGCAGGTGGCTTAGGAGTAGGACCAGAGATCTGGAGATATTGACCTTGAAAGGTCTTTTATGCAGAGCATCTATAGTCAGAACATTCCAGAACTGTGCTTGATCTGTTTTTGATCTAGAACAAGATTTGAGAAGTTTTTGGGATGTCATAAGAGGATCTCATATGGGAAAGTTGCTTGCATGGACTGGTCATTTGGAAGTAGTCCAGAGTTGGATAGAAGTAGACAGATTATGGCTGTGGGGGAGATCATGGTGATATAGCAGGGTCAGGAGATTTAGAGGATGAAGAGAGGATACAATTGGAGCAAAAGAGGGGAGGATGGATAGAACATGTGTGCTAAAGCACTTAGTATCGAGAGTGGATAATTCTGGGACTAGTAAGGCTTAGATTAGACTCTAGGTGTAGTCAAGAGGAATACACAAGCTGTGATAGTAGTGTCAGAAGTTTCAGCTAGAGGTTCAGATGATGCAAGTGGAGTCCTCATTTCCCTCTTTTGGGAAGATGTTTCTAAACATCTATTATTACATCTAGGAGGGTTTTGGGCCTATTAAAGCACTGGAGGAAGGTCAGGGGTTTCTGGAGGTGATACATTCAGAAGCTGGAGGATCCAAAAGAGCACTCAAAATCAAAGGAGTTCTTTAGATGGAAGGCGATGGAGTGCTCAAGAATGAAGCTCAGAAAACAAGGGATCAAAGTTACTGCTCATGTGCAAGGGTGCACTGGAGTGCAGATGAAGGAGTGCAAGGCATGAGTATATGGATATTGACATGCAACAGATTGGTAATTTCTGACCAGAGAGATGGAGGAACTGAATGCATCACAAATAATTGAAAAGAGGAGCAGATGTTAATAGAGATGACTGCTAGTTAAAAGGAGGTGTTGCAGTTGTTGACTGCAAGAGGAGGGTAGCTAGAGCTTCTGGATGAGGGCTTTAGAGCTTCTGAGATTGGTGCAAGTATGGAGGTTTAGAGGGACAGATATTCAGAGGTCTCTTGAAAGTGCTCAGTCAGTCTAAAAAGTAGGGTCAGAGAGGTCACTTTAAGATTGCCTACTTAGAAACCACAGTAGTCAAGGAATGCTCCTAGTAAAGGAGGAATAGGCAAGTGGTGAAGAGTGGAAGGCAATGAGAGTGTGCTGTATATGATCAAAGAATCCTTAAAACAAGGCCAAGATGATAGAGACTGGAGAGTTTGGGGTAGGAGAAGGAAGTGTCAGATATGCATACTTTGATGTGGAGATGTGGAGTATAACCCAAAGAAGAAAATAAAAACCTGGGAGAGGGATGGTAATTGGCTTGCTTAAGGGGTTTTTAGATATCCAATACAATATGGATTCTGACAATATCCAGAGGAGCAATCTCAGAGGAGGTGCAAGTAGAGTAGGTGAGTTGCTGAGTCATGAAAACTGGTTATAAGAGAAAATGTGGTACATCAGAAATGACAGAGGTCAGCCAGGGACAAGCTCAGAGGCTGCAGAGTATGGCTCTAGATGCTAGTAAGCATAAATAATGCTGGATGGAGTACTGCTCAAACTCATATGCTCAATGGAGCATTAGTTGGGATAGTCAGTGATATTCTTTCATGTAGACAGAGGCTTTCAACAGAGGTGACAAAATGTTGATGGAGTGATCACCAGTTGCAGAGGTAATGAATGGGGTAGAGAGCATTGGCTAGTGAAGTGAAAATTAGAGATCCTGGGAAAGATTTCAAAGAGAAATGAGAACCAAGGCAGAGGCTTAAAGGGTGTCAGTGATTCCAGAAGAGCAAAGCATCAGGAGGTACAGGAGATGGAAGGTGGGTGAAAGATAATCCAAGGCAAATGATCAGGTCCTTTTAAGCTAATTTTCTAATATTGTGATACTTTTCCCCATCAGGAAAATCAGTGAGTGATATCTGAGGCAGAGCAGATGATTGGAACTGGTGTGATGGCAGTAATGAAAGTCTAAGAGGACAGAGTATTCTGGAGTAGCCTGGAAAATACCAGAGGGGCAATACCAGCTTCAGAGATGTCAGAGAAAAGACCAGAAGGTTGGGAGATGGGTATCCCAGAGGTATTTGGAAGATTTTTGCCCAAGAGATTGAGTGCCTTCTTGATTGTCTGCATATGGTACTTCTGGAGAACCAGAGAACCAAATATCTGGATGTTGGAGTTGACTGATAAAGCAAGACAACAGAAGCTAGGAGAAGGCTAAGCTGCCAGATCAGGGGCAAGAACTGATGCCTGCACAATTGCCATGGAGCATCATACAAGGAGAGGGGTGGTAGCATTCATGATTGAGTGGATATTATTTTGAGATCTCCAAAGGGTGGTTGGTCCAAGACAGACCTGATGAAGGATATCAGAATATCAGAGAATAAGGGAATAGAGTTCAACTCTGAAGATATAGAGTCTATGGAGATATCACATAGGACTGTAGTCTGGAGGTGTGATTATTAATAACCATGAGGGGATCCTAAGGAATAAGGGTCATCATGACAGGAATATGTGAGGTTCAGAGAACAAAGTTGAGAAGAATAACAGATAGTATAGTGGAAGGTTAACAAAAGCACAACCAATCACAATATTGCTTTAATGGAAGCACAGTCTTGAACTGGCATGATGCAGAGATGATTCCTGTGCTTTCAAAGAAGCTGAACTACCAACCAGAGAACACTGGAGATTTGGTGATTAATGGGGTTATAATGTTCAAGAGAATCTAAAGTTAGGAATGGAAAAAAATGGTTGCGAGGACTGATGATGGAGTGAATGTTATGAGATCAATAACAATGAGTGACAGTGAATAAGGCAAGAGTGAGTATGAATATACTGTTAAAGCCTGATCCTCCAGACTCAAGTCTGAACAGAGGTCTGGAGGTACAAGGGGGAGGTTACCATAATTGAGTTCAGAGGTGGACCAAAGGTCCTTTAGATGTGATGAATAGGAGGTTGGAGCTGAGGTCATAGGATGAGAATATTGGCATAGGACTTGTGTGTCATTCCCTTGCCATGTTCAGGTTCTCTTATTTTGGAGCTCAGAGAATCAAGAGTTCATCATAGGAGTAAGAGATGAGGAATAGAGATGAGAGAAGGGACTTTGAGTTGGAGAACCAAAGATAAAGTTGATATTCATACTAAAGACTACAAGAGGAGAACTATAGGGTTTATATATGAAAGTCTGAAGTGGAGATGACTAAGGTATTAGGAATGCAATGCAGAGAACAGGACTACAAGACATAGCATGAGTAAGGATATTGGAGGATGGAAGAATGACAAATGCTAGAGGGCCATATAGAGGAATATAAGATGACTAAGGATGTTAGGATAAATAGAGGTATGATGGGGCGATGTTACAGAGATCCAATATGAAAATATGAACTCTGAGTGTTTTGTGAGACAATTGTACTAGTGTATCAGAGATGGTATCAGAGGTAAGATGGAGGATTGATAAAGGTCTGGAGGTGGCTCAAGACTTGGGAGTGAGGGTTATGGAGGTGGTCAGAGGTGGTTGGCACATATGTGGCAGAAAAGCATTACTAAACTAAATAGAAAGTAATGGAATATCAAAGAATAAGAATGACAAAGAAAAGAAAAGTTATATAGTATGGAAGGCTAATTAGAAATAAGAAGATAGAGATGCACAGCAGGATAAAATGAGGTAAGAAGATATGAGGTTCAGAAAGAAGAACCTGAGAAGAGAAGTATCCAAGAGAAAAAGTCAAGAGAAGAAGATTGGTAATGGATAAGATAAACTTATATAGAATAAGAAAAGTGGAGGAGTGAAGAAAAAGAATTGTGACATTACTCCCTACATAGATAAGAGCCCCTGGCCTGATCACATCAATTCTTTCTTTTTGGAGCAACAGTAACTCTTCCTCTAAAGATACTAGTGGCTTGTTTTGGTGTGAAGAGTTTAGTAGAGCAATCATCAAGGATAGTTGACAAAATGTACACTAGTGAATAGAGCAAAATTAGTCCCCATGTCCCTAGTACTGGCATATATACTGCAGATGGCCAGATGTCAATAAGTAACAGTATAGGTAGGAATAAAAAGGGCAATCCTCTCTAAAGTGCTTAAGACCACACAAATGATAGCATTTAAGTCTGGAGTCACAGTGACATTGAAAACATCTGGAAAGAGAAAATACTCTTGTCAGAAGGAAAAAAAACTTGTCTTTCTTTGATATCAACAAAGATATAGGTAAGGAAATCCATGATGACAGAAGCTGAGGGGGATGATGAAATAGGAGAGGCTAAAGGAGATAAAGATGAAATATATATTCAGAAAGAGGAAGAAGAGAAGCTAGAGTAGGATAAGGAACATCTGGATGAGATATTGATTGCAGTTAGAGTGATCCATCGCAAGAAAGATAGTGAAGAAAGTAGAAAAGATGAGAATAGAGTGAACAGAATATATAAAGATGTAAAAATCATAGTAATGGAGGATAAGAAGAACTTGACAAGTTAAATCAGAAAGGGAAAACTGAATGCTTGCTTCAAAAGCTCCTAAAAAAATGTTAATGATCAAGTAAATTGCAAAGGTGGGATAAACAAGTGATATTATAATAGAGCTTAACTAGCATCTGGATGAGTCCATCCTCTTGATAAAGAGGAAGATTTTCCATGGCTACTCATAATGCTGGTTTCTCTAAAATGATAGAATAGAGATTAAGGTTGAAAGAAATAAAAAGATGAAGTATCTTGATCTAAGAAGAATGAAGAATTTTTTTAGTTTGAGATGAAATAGAGGCAAACAAAATGATGGAAGAGGTAGACTTAGGTGTTTGTGGCATATTGCATGATAGGCTTAAGAGTGTCATTTAAATATTGATAAGGGAATAAAAAATAAAAAATAAAAAAATAAAAAGGCTAGAGGTGGTGATGATGTTTATATTCTAAAAGAAGGTTGGGAGCATGGGCTAAATGTGGTTCTGATTTTCAGATGTTTTCCAATATAGAATAATCCTTTTAAGAAATAAGAAACTTAACTAATAGAACCTTTGAAGAAGATGATTCACTCTATCTCCCATTTTTCTTTTTCTTCAATAAGATCTAAAGGGGGTAGGTGAGGTAAAGTTTGGATCATGAATGGTTTTTTTATAATAGATGAATAAATGCAAAGCATGGAAGACATCATGGATCTCTTAGATACTGAAAAGACAAAGGCAGTAGATGAGGGGAGATAAGATCTAAGCTATCTCAAAAAGACTCAAATATTTAAGAGCAAGTTTGTAGCTAGAATAGGTGAGACACAGATAAATGGCTTCCAATCAAATCTTATCTCCAATCTTCCAGGAACAAAACTTAAAGAAAATGCACTCTTTCATGGCAAGTTTGGTAGAGAAACTAATGCCATTTAAAATATTGAGCCTTCAGTCTTCTTGTCTCTGACTGAAATCTAGGACTAGGGCTCAGACCTGGAAATAAATATTGAGCTACAGGCTTATATGTTCTGTGCTCTTGCCAGCTTCTATGCTAAGAAGGCAAGAAAGAAAGTAAAATAAGTCCATTTTAATGAAGTGGAAGTTCCAGTCCATAACACTGACCATTCTGATTTCTAACTGATAAAGAGTTAAAGAGTTCTTCTCACTTTTGGTGAAAGTGGCCAATGCTTCAACCACTAGTCCATTAAAAATTACTGAAATCATCCTGCTGCTAGTCTTCTCTCCATCCTCTGTTTCTAAAACTAATCAACCACTTTTGTTATGGAATAACAGCACCTAACACAAACATGCTAAAAACTGTTAATTAATAACAGTAAGATTGATCACTAGAATAGTCTCTTTTCACTTGGAGGGAAGAACCACTAAGGAAGTTATTGATGACTAAAAATGGAGGGTACTCAGACAAGGCAGCAAGGTGGCATACCATTCTAAGGAGAAGTTCCAGCACATAGATTGCATAGAATAAGCTAGAGTACTATTACATATAAGGATCCTATTTATAGTGTAAATTGGCAATATATAGATCAAGTAACAAGAAAGGGAGATATCTGGATAAGAGATAGGCATTACCAGTGATTAGAGAGTATATCCAGAGGAGAAAGACTGCTAATGCTATAATACAGAAGTAAATTGTTGGGGTATTCACAGACAATCAAAGTTATCCTTAATATATACTAAAGGGAAAATAGAACAAAAGGGGAGCAATGGAACATGTAGGTAGAGAAAGAAGAAAAGAGAGAGGGTGTATAAAGAGGACCTGTCAACACATAACATTACCCCCATCATATTTTTGAAGCTTCCCAGCTTTGATTTCAATAACCTCTAGTCTCTAGAGTAGGGAATCCTATAATATTTGTGATTCCAACCTCATTCATTGGATCATTGTAATCATATTAAACATCCCTTGCCATCATAGTTGGAGAATATTGGGTATTCTTCTTTTCAGTGGTAGTCTCCTGAGCATTTCAACAAAAAGAAGGGGCAGTGATCCTCTTAGCTAGGGATCTGGGTGCAGGAACTGGCAGAAATGAGGAGGGGCCAGTGCAAGGGGAGCCAGAAAAGAGAAGGAACAAGTGGAGGTGGTCTGGATGGGGGCAGGCTACAGCTATATGTCTAGAATAGGAAAGGATGTATCAGAGATAGAAGTAGAAACTATAATCTAGAATGGAGTGTCTGAGACAATGGAATTATTGGCAAGCATCAGTGAAATGTCAGTTAGAGGTGGTGAGAGGGTAAACTTCTTCATTTTAGCATAAGAAGATTTGGTTCTATAGCTCTAGAAGGGTAAGTTCTTTATCATCCAAGAGAGAGAAAGATGTAGATGGAAATATAGGCAGGGAGGAGATAGATACTTGAGCTTGGTAATAAGCATCCTCTTCCATTATGGCTACTAGGGTTGCTAAACTCAATTGATCTATAGTCAAAAGGAGGGGGTTGTGTGCCCTTTATTCTATATCTTGGACCATTTTAGTAATTAGACAGGTAGCTTTCAATGTGTCAGTGGTGGGATGTGCAGCAATGAGGGCTAATTTAGAGGTTTGTAGAAAAGTAGAATGGAGAAGGACAAGTGGGGATTCCTTGTTGATTAGTGCTTCAAAGGAGAGGGCTAAACATGAGTTCTGTAATGCCACTTCCATTTGAAGAAGATCTTCCATAGAAGAGGGGATATATTGATGAGAGGCAAAGAATGGTCTGTTCATGTTGGCATTAATGAGCTAGTAGAGCATGACAGATATATGGAAGAGTTAGTCTAGGAGAACTTGAGGGGGGTGATAACTGGTAGAAATATAGGCAGTCCAGGAATGAGTTATGGGTTAAACATACCAAAGGATGGATGAGCAAAAGTGCTAAAATAAAAGAAGTACTACTATAACCAAGAGAATAAAATGAAGATGGATAAGTAGAAGGAATACAATATGGAGTGGTATAAGATCTAGGTAAGTATTTTCTAAGTGGGTGAAGTGTATAGAATTAGAGATAATGGGCTCATTTATAAATCTGAAGGGTGGTATTGTTTTTGTGATGGTGGGCCTCTGTGGTGTAAGATCTAGTCAATTTCATATTCTTCTTCTCCATCAATCAGATTGGGGGGTGGATGAAGGTAGTTAGGGCTATGCTCCACAGTCTCTTGATAAGTAGAAAGAAGAGAGGCATGAAAGACATTATGTATTTTTCAGATTGGAGGTAGCTTGAGATAGTAGGCTAGAGGGAAGATGACTTCAAGGATTTCAATGGGACCTTCATATTTAGAGGCCAGCTTTCAAGGGAGATTCAGATGGAAAAGGTTTCTGACTTCCAGCCACACTCTGTTATCTATTTTTCAAGAGTGAAAGTGGATAGTAATCCTCTCTTTCATGAGATGCTAAGTTTTCTTATGGGTAGCCAGGGCTTTCCCTCATGTAAAGTCAATGTTATCTAAGTGAGTCTGTAGAGCTGGAAGAAAGGTGATGCCCAAAGGTGGGTAGGCATATGGTTTATATTCAAAAAGTAGAAAGAAGGGAGTTTTATCAGTGGATGTATGTATGAAGGAGTTATGATGGAATTTGGCCATCTTGAGAAGATCTATCCATCATTGGGGTAGACTATCATAGAAGAGATGGAGGTAAGTTTCCAGTTCTTAGTTTACTCTTTCAGTTTCTCTGTGTCAAGTCTAGGTTCTCCAGATCAAGTCTGAAGTTTCTAAACAAGAGCTGAGATTGAAAGTAATATGAGGGTGCACAGAGAGACTAGAGGTGCAGCAGACATTCAGAGGTACAGAAGAGGGGTAAGGCTTCAATGTAGGACTTATGTGTCACATCCTTGCCAAGTTCCTAGCCTTGTTTTATAAGTAAAGAGTAGAGAGCAGAGATAGAGACAAGGTCAAGTGTTGGATTTGAAATGAAGTGACTTCAAACTGAAGTACTAACAATGGAGGTATAGAGTTTATATATGGAGGATGAAATGGATGAGTGAGTCAAACCAGATGAGTGAGCTCTGATGACAGGTGCTGCACACTGGAAACAAGCTACACCAATGTCAAGTGTCAAAGTCAAGTCAAGCAAGTCAAATGTTATATATCAAATGTAAGTCAAGTCAACATCAAGTCAATATGTAATAGTAGAATGATTGGAAGTTATATAGATATAGAACAGGAGGAAACAGAGCAGGTAATGGAAGAATCAAGTAGAAGTTAGAATAAAGCTAAGACATACTAAAGACAAGGAAAAACAGAGATAGTCCAGAGGTGACTAGAGATGGTAACTGTTATAGCTGTGACATCTGACCAATCTCCAGACTCCTTTGGACTTTATGATGACTTCCAGCCTCTGGACTTTGACCTCTGACTCTGGACTTTATACCCTTCAGTTACATTACATTCTTGTTCTCATTTAATTCTAGCTCTACTTCTTAGTTACCTTCAATTCCATGCTTGCACAGCTCTGACTATGCCTCTCTTATTCTCCATTCTCTGGTCCTGGCTTTCTCTTATTCTATCTTATTCATATTTTAGTCATCTCTACAGTTCCACTCATTAATGCTATGTTCCTCTGCCATATATAAAGTCCATAGTTCTCTACTTGTACTTTAGCTTGAATCTCAAATTGAGTCTATTCAAACTCTATTACAGCTGTGCCTACACACCTCATAATTTAAACCATTATTCACAGACCTCAAGTCCAGCACTTGAGATGACCCTAAGAGAGCTAGGTATTAAAAAGTTCAAAGACCACCTAGACAGCAATCATAGGAAGAAAGTACTCTGTATAGAGTCTCCATGATCCCTTGGAAGTATTTTTAGTATTGATTACTAATATTCAATGTGCTCTGCAAGTGTGGAAACTAGTTTTCTATTTAGGGCTTATTGAATAGATTTCAATCTTCTTATATGCATAGCTCTGCATACCTTCTCTTCTTTGATAGAAGATGCCACATAGAGGGTGGCAGCTGATCACCATGCAGCTGTGGAACAGCCTCATTAATCTCTGCTGCTGTGCAGCATAGATAAGGATAGCCTTGCACAGAATTGCATAGGCTTGTACAGTATAGAGGCATAGGATTTCATCATATATAGAAATAGACTAGATTAGGATACATGATCCATGTGCCAGAGGCTGTACAGTACCAGGGTATATAAACCCCCAGAGTCCTAGCACTGGTCCCCCAGTCTAGTTCTTCTGGTGTTTCCTCTAGAGCATCTTAAGAGTAATCCCCCACTTATAAAGCAAGTCTTCAATAAGTTCTCTTGAGCACCTTAGGCATTCCAGAGCAGTACTAGTCATTGCTCTAGGGTTGTTCCATTAGAACTAGACTCTACTTGCCTACCATTCTCAAGCTGAGCTTATTATGAGCAAACAAGTACATCTCTATTTAACATAGCAGGGTGAACATACAAGGCTAACTAGTAGCACTCATAGTGATCCACCATCTGAGTCCTTCACCTCTCCCTACATCCTTATCTCCACATACAGAACATCTATTGCAGCTCACCTGATATGAACCCTAAACCACTAAGACTCACTTGAAGTTTTTAGATTGTTCATAGGTCGTACTAAGGGTTGTTGTAGAGGATAAAGGGGCTTGTAGAGGTGCTCTTAGTCCCTTGCTTGGCTAGCAGGTAGAGGGGGAAACACCAAGAGAACAAGCTAAGGGCTTTAGCATTGCTCCCTGGCCTATATATACTATTGTACAGTATAGCCACTGGTGCATGGACCATGTATTTAACTATGATAATTGTCCTACTATGGTCAAACCCTTAGCCCTTATCAATGCCTCATGACAACAGCAATCAGCAATCCTGTGCTGCCATAGTGGAGATTAACTGCCACCTCCTGTATGGTGTCTTCTATTAAAGAAGAGAAGAGAAGCATCTGGAAAGATCCAGATGAGTAGAAATTAAAGGGCACTGGGTCAGGGCATAAATGAAGAGTAGAAATGAAAAGAGACCCAATTAGAAGCATCACTCCTATATCTTAGGAGCACAATAAATTCTGGAACCTACTGCCAAGAGTGACAGATGATGGCAAAGGCCATACTTCATTATTTGTATACTGTCTAGGTGGTCTTTGGACTCTTTAATACCTAGTGTCTTCTGGCATCATCACGTGACTAATCATGTGGACTGTGAATGAAGTAAATGTGTCCATGCATGAAAGAAAAGAGGTTATGAAATAAATTATATGATATCTTAGGCAACTAGTGTCTGTGTAATGTGACTATAACACTACCCTTCTCCTAAGACTTAGATTCCCAGATAAGCCAGGCACTCACAGAGCACTAGCTGTATTTAAGACAAAAGGGAGGCCCCATTCCAGCAGATTAGTGTAGAAGTCCATCCGAGTAAATAGCTAGAGAAAGTCCAATGGGTCAATTATGAGCAACTAAGAGACAGAGGGATGGGCATGGTGGAAAGCCTTTAGTGCATCCTTTGCATTACTAAGGTTCTCAGTAGACTCCCAAGTCCTATTCTTGTCCCCAAAACCCTTCCAGTGGACTAAATATTCCAAGCACATTCTGTTCTAGCAGCTTGCTACTAAATAGTCTACTTTCCACTCAAAGTCTCTATCCTCAGTCACAAGGACCAGGCCTGGGCATTGAGGAACTTGCCTCTTGAGGCATTCCTTATAGGGTTTCACCTGGGAAACATTGACTATTGGGTGGATACATAATGTCTTTGGTAATTGTAGAGTAACTGCATTGAGACCTGCTAAGACTGTAATCTTGTATGGCCCTAGCCAATACTCAGTCAATTTCTTTGAAGCTCTTGTGAGCCTCAAGTTCTTCATGGAGAGCCAGACTAGCTGGCCAACTTTATAGATAGGGGCATTGAAACAATGCTTATCTACCTGTTTTTTCATTTTCTCCTGTGCTTGTAGAAGATTGTATTGCACTTCTTTCAAGATTGTGGAGAACTCATTTGCTATGGAAGCCATACTACTTCCAGTTATGGCTTTGGTGCCCAACTACATTGGATAAATATAGGTGATAGAAAAGGGAGTCTTTTTCATAGAAGAAGAGACCTTGGAATTCATGCTGTATTGTATGATTGAAAGCCAGTCTAACCATTCTTCTTGGCAGTTGAAGCAATACATTCTCAAAAACTTTCTGATCTCCTGATTGGCAACTTCCAATTGCCCATCTATTTGTGGATGGAAGGGAGTCAAGAGATGCATTTTGATGCCAAGTTGCTTATTGATATTTTGCATCACCTATGATGCAAACTGTGGATTTTGGTCCATAGTTATGGACTTTAAAAGACCATGATGCTTCCATACATGCTACATAAATAACTTGGCTGTGTTGACAATGCTGATTGCCTTGGTGCATGGGATTAGCTTAACTTCCTTACTAAACCAGTTGACCACTGTCAAGATGGCATCAAATTCATGAGAGAGGGGAAGGTTAGGAATAAAGTCTGTAGTGATGTCCTCCCATGGACTGGACAGGATAGGTAAAAGAATGAGCCTGCTAGCTGGTGTGGCACCTGTTCTTTTGAACCATTGGCATATGTCACATCTAGTGACATAATCTCTGATGAAAGTGGCTAGACCTAGCCACCAATAGTTACATTGTAATGCTTCTAGTGTCCTTTCATATCCTGGATACTCCATAATGGGCATATTGTGGTGCTTACAGATAACTTCCATTTAAAGCAGTAATGATTCAGAGATATAGATTCTTCTGTGGCAGTCACTGAGGCAGTCATCATGCTCCTCTTGAATTTCCCACTTCTTTTCAAGTTCTCTTATGTCCCTTTCATATAGCTTGCATGTTTCCAGAAATATTTTATGTCTAAATCAGACCCCTTCATCCATAACCAAGAGCTTGCCCATATAGGGGGTTGCTCTAATCTTGTCCAGAGATATTATAATGATCCCTTTGTTATCTTCCTCAATCCCTTCAGTATGGTCTGGGTGACAACTTAATGTGTTGGCTTTTGCCATTGAGGTGTCAGATTTGTACACTCATACCATGTTGAATCAAGTAAGATATTGCACCCACTGTACCTATTGGCAATTCAAATCTTGGCACATCATGAAGAACCTTAAATTATTGTGGTCATTCCAGACCTCAAATGGTAACTTGGCTCCTTCTAGGTAATGCCACCATTGCTTGAGTGCTTGAATAATGCCTAGCATCTCTTTATTGGCAATGGGATAGTTCTGTTTTTCTGGGATCATGGAGTGGCTGGAGTACACCACTGGATGCCACTTGTCTTCTTTCAATATGCTTAAAATGGCCCTAGTTGCATAGTCTGAGAAATTGCTTTCTATGCAGAATTGACAGTCAATGTCAGGATAGGTGAGAATGGGTATGGTGGTGAAGGCTTGCTTTAATGTGTCAAAGGCATGCTGGCATGTCTTATCCCATTGGAAGGCTTTGTCCTTCTTCGTCAGGTTGTGAAGTGGTCTAGCCACCTTACTGTAGTCAGAGATGAACCTACAATAGAAGTTTGCCAATCCTAGAAAACTTCAGACATTCTTGACTTTTGTAGGAACTGGCCACTTCATTATGGCATCAACTTTAGCTGGGTCCATTTTTATCCCTTCCAAAGAAATGATCATTCCCAAGAAGTTAACCTCTTTGACCTGGAAGAAATACTTTTCTAGTTTGACAAATAGGTCATTCTCTTTGAGGCATCAGAGGACTTCTAACATAATCCAGTTGTGCTCTTTTTGATTATCTGTTTTTGTAAATACCATTATGTCATCAATATAGATGACACAGACATCATCTATATTGACAAAGATCTCATTCATCGTGGTCTGGAATGTGGCCAGGGAGTTGCATAATCTGAAGTACATTATGAGGGGCTCAAATGCTACTTTTTATTTGTCACCTTTGTGAATTCAGATGTTGTTGTATCCCCATCTGAGATCCATCTTGGTAAATAATTTGGCCCCCCTAAGTTTGTCCACTAATTGGGAGATTAGTGGGAGCAGATAATTATTTTTGATAGTATGTTTGTTAAGATAGCAGTAATCCTATACCATGCACTTCTTGCCATCTTTCTTTGAAACAAAGAAGACTGGAGAGGTCTGTGGCAATTTGAATGGGCATATATACCCCTTAGCCAGCTAATCATCTAGAAAAGCTTTGACTTCTTCTTGTTCTGTTACTGATAGGGGAATGAGTCAACCCTTCTTAGGGGTAAATGAGTCTTTTAGGTTGATCTCATGGTCCTATGGTTTTCTGATGGGCATGTGCTTGCTTTCCTTCTTCAAGAACCATCTAAAATACTTCTTGTATTTATGAGGAACCAGTTCCTCAACTGTCTTCTTCCTCTTGGGTTCTTGTGCTTCTAGTGCTTTAATTGTGGCATGAACTTGATATTGTACATTCCCTTCTTCCTTTTTCAGAAGGCAGAGAAGCACTAGCTTATCCTGTAAGCAGTGGCAGTGTTAGGGGTAGCAGGTCACTTTCACCATGCCCTTCAACCAGTCTATTTCTGGATTATGGCATATTAACCACTCATATTCTAGGATGAACTGGTTTTTATCTAAATCCATTACTTCTGCCATAATCTTTTCTTAGTGCTCTTGTAATTTCAATACCAGTTTGGCAGCATGTGTAATACTGCCTGCTGAGTTCTTTGTTTTGTCCACATTGTAAACAGAGATTTTGTGGTGGAGTTTAACCAAATGGAGATTGATGTCATCAGCCCATTTTTAGTTCACAAATACTGCATTGGCTCTGCTATTAAGCAGAGCTTCTGCTCTTATATAGCTCTATTTGGACCTATTACTGTAAGGGGTGATGCAAATTTTGAGAAGTATCTCCTTGTCAACTTTTGAGGTTCCTAACAAAGATATCATCCAGGAAAATGATATTCTGCTTCAGAGAGGTGGGAGGTAAAGAGGAATTAAGCCCAGGATTAATGTTCCTGGCAAGCCCATATAGAGACCTCTCTGATGGCTATGTGAAATTAATTGCCTCTATTTCTCTGGTTTCTTCTACTGAGAGATTGAAGTACCTATTAGGCAATGTGCCTTTGGAGCTCCTGGGGCCCTTCAGGCATGGCCTTTTTTCTTGCTGGCAAGACCTTCATAGTTCCAGAACTAGACTTGGGCTTCTTTGAAATTCATTTCCCTTACCATTTTGAATAAGAGTCATTCAGAGGGGTCAATCTCCTTTCCTTTTCCTTTATTTTCCTGGTCAGATTCAGATATAGTGGACTTACCCACCTCTTGAACCAATGCTGAGGAAGTGGCACCCATATCTTCCCCTTTTTCATCTGAAGGGACTTCTTCCCATCAGATCACCTTTCTTATCTTTCTGCTGGGGTTAGCAGGGGCCTGAGGTTTCTAATGGGAGTAAACATTCTGATGTCCACCTCTGATGAAGCCACACTCAGGGCATTTTATTGAGGGGTCTCCTCAAATCTTAGGGGCCTTATAGTCTTTTAAGAAATGCCCTTTTCTCCCATAGTTATAGTAGAAGTACTTTGATTTATCAAAAAGTGGCTTGCTTTGGGCTATGTCAATTTCCATGGCATTTGGGTCATGTCTTGGAGCTTCCAAGTTCCTCTATGCTCCCCTGGTGAAAAGTTTCATCAGGTCTTCTTGCTCTCCTTGTATATGAAGTTCTTCTGCAAATATGTTGAGATCCTCAGGGTACTCTTTGGCCCTCATATATCTCTTTACAATTCCTTAATCTGCATGTTTGAAGAGTAGATCTATGCATTGATCAGATGGCAGTTGTGCTACCATCTGATGGGCTTAGAATTTTGTTAAAAATGATGTCATGTTGCTCTTTTCTTGTACAAGTGACAATAGTTGTTGTTTGTGCCACTTCTTGTTATTTACTGGCCTGAAGTTGGCCAGCATCACCTTTTTGAATGCATCCCAAGCAGATCAGGTTCCCATCATCACACCTACTTGAATTATTGTTTGTATAATATGGGCAGCATTCCCCTTAGTCATCCTTGAGAGGATTACCTTAATGGCAGTGTCTCTTGTGAGGATGTGGGCATTCTCAATCTTCCACATTAGAACTTTGGACCAACATTCATTGAATGTGCAGCCTCTTTGACCCTCAAAATTTCCAGGGTTGGCAATTACTTTGGAGAGCTTAGGCCCTCCAGTTGTTACTGCACTTTCTGATCCTGCAGGTCATGCTTGAAGAGTCACCACCTCTCCTTCCAAGTTTCTTATCCTGGTTGTGGCAAGAAACAGGCATGCTTCTTTGGTGGTAAGTCAAAAGGTGAGTGCTGCCTTCTCAACTTCAGTGTTCTGGAGATAGTTGCCCAGCTCCATGGCTAGGCATGCCCAATTGTTATTTCCTGCAGCTAGGCAGGAGATGATGTTGGTGAGTTCTTGGGAAAGGGACATGGTAAAAGATTATATTCATTTCTTTAGTTGTAGTGGATTTGCTTGGTGGGCCTTAACTGATATGGCTATAAGGGCATATCAGATAATGACTCATGAATAGGCCACAATGGATCCTGCTGGTGGTTGGCACAAGATGGGATCTGGGCCTTATATCACATGGAGATGAGGGTCTTGGGCATTGAATGTATGCCTGATCTATAAGGCTTGGGCATAAGGCATAGAATGGTGAAAGAGGCGCAGCTCAAATAAGATCTGTTATAAAGGGGGGCAATGCATATGATGACAGAGCACAGGGTGCTGGTTACTTATAGTGCAGCCTAGATCATGTGATGTATATATGCCAAGGTATATAAGGCCAAAATGGCTAAGGGCAACCTTAGCCTGTTCTTCTATGAGTTCCCCCCACAAAAAGCATGCTCTAGAGGCACTAGTAGTGATCATCGAGTCCCAAGATATCCTCGCTTGATACATTATATGGCTTCTATATATGTCTTCCCTTGTCCTTATAGTGTTGACTTAGGTTGTTCTTAGGGGGTTGTAACATTAACTAGATTCTAGACTCTAAGAGTTGCTGCCTACTAATCTCCTTCTCATATTCTTTTCTCTCCCTTTTATGATAAGGGGGCTTCTGCTCCAGTTCTGGCTCTAATGAAGGCATGCAAGATCTAATAGCCAGAGTAAATAGGTGCTCTTCCAGTTCTAGGATGGAGGGGGCAGTGAATAAAGGAGACACTCCAAATACCCAGTTCAATTTCTGTTAATGTTAGAAGAGGTTCCACTTGTGTTCTAACCACTCATCATTGAGGTATGGGTCAATGGCTAGATGAGGTGGGAGGAAATGTTATGGAGATAGTGAGAGTGAGACAGTTAAGATGGTGAATTGCTAATCAATCTTGTCTTGGCTGAAGTAACACCCTGGGTCTATTGATAGGGCCTGGGTGGCTAAATCCCTAGGGTTGTTCTCTTCTCAGATAGCAGTATCCATGATCTCTGGCTGCTCTAAGTAGCCTCAGAAATCTTCTTTGAACTGCCCCTCTGAATTTGCCTGATATTCTTTTGTCAGATACTCCGCTAGCTCCTATAACTGTACTATAGGGAGATCTAGGTCACCTTGGTCATTCAGGTCTTCTACTACTATCTAATTGGCTACTAGATAATGGTATATGATTTGTAGAGCTAGAGGAAAAATAGAGAGTATGGATGGTACTTGATGCCTATGAGAGAAATGTGGCTGTGCAGGTGTCCACTTGAACTTACTTCTCCTAGTTGATGAGGCTAGAAGGACGAGGTACAAATATAAGAGCTTGTTCTAATGATATGAACCCTAAACCACTAAGGCCCACTTGAAGTCCTTGGGTTGCTCATAGGTCACACTAAGGGTTGTTGTAGAGGATAAAGGGGCTTGTAGAGGTGCTCTTAGTTCCTTGCTTGGCTAGCAGATAGAGGAGGAAACACCAAAAGAACAAGCTGAGGGCTTCAGCATTGCTTCCTAGTCTATATATACTATTATACAGTATAGCCACTAGTGCATAGGCCATGTATCTAACTATGGTAATTGTCCTGCTATGATCAAACCCTTAGCTTTTATCAACACCTCATGATGACAGCGATCAGCAATCCTATGCTGCCATAGTGGAGATTAACTACCACCTCCTATGTGGCATCTTCTATCAAAGAAGAGAAGAGAAGCATTCAGAAAGATTTGGATGAGTGGAAATTAAAGGGCACTGGATCAGGGTGCAAATGAAGAGCAGAAATGAAAAGAGACCCAATCAGAAGCATAGCTCCCATGCCTTAGGAGCACAATAGATTTCAGAACCTACTGCCAAGGATGACAGATGATGGCAAAGGCCATATTTTGTTACCTATGCACTGTCTAGGTGGTCTTTGGACTCTTTAATATCTAGTGTCTCCTGGCATCATCACATGACTAATCATGTGGACTGCAAATGAAGTAAATGTGTTCATGTATGAAAGGAAAGAGATCATGAAATAAATTATATGATACCTTGGGCAACTAGTGCTCATGTAACATGACCATAATATCACCCATCACTGGGATGAGGAGTGACTGAAGATAGAGAAGGAAGAAGTATCACTAGAGATACTACAGGAGTTAGTAGCTTTCACAGAGAGAGAGGAGCTGGTAGCTGGGCCTTCCCTCAAGCCCAGAATCTTAGAACTTATAACCAGGATAGTCAGCAATACCTCATAGAGGAGTTTCTCAGAAAGCTTCTGGAACTTTCTAGAGCTAGATGCTTCAGAACAGATAAGACTTCTGATAAACCAGATAGTGTCAGCAGAGATGACTGAGGCATGAGCACAGGTACTTGCATTAGTAAGCCAATTAGGCTCAAAAGTAACATTCAACTTACTCTGAAGCCAGTTGCCAGATTACCACTTCCAATATGACCCCAATGATTTCATCAGAGGATCATCCAACTCTCCAATGCCCATCTCATCGCATCTGGGTCCTATACCCCAGACTTCTCCAAGCTACTTCATACTCAGCCACTTACTGAGTTTTATTGATCAATTAGTTGAGCACCCCCTAGTTTTCTATCCTGTGATCCATACCAATGCAGGGAGGATCAACCAAGTGGTAGAAGAAAGGGAAGCAGCTGTCAGTCCAGAACCATGACCCCCATACAAGTGGAAAATATAGAAGGAGATAATTAGCAGATTGGAAGAAAAATAGAGTCAAATTTCCCTCAGAAGAGTAGAAAGGAAGAACGATAAGCATTAGATTCTTGCCTCTTTAGGTCACAATCTACAGAAGTCAAATCTCTGGATTGCAGAGTCCATAAGTTGTAGAAAATATAGGACAAATACATTTGATTTGCACAAGCTAAGAAACTAGAGATCTAGAGTGGTCACCTAGTGTCCAAAAAATGCTGCTGCAAACAAATCAGGGGCTTGTTAGGAAGTGCAAACAGTCATAGTAGTTGACCTCTGACACTCTGAAAACTTTGCAAGCATCTCCTGAGAAAACATCTCAGACTGGAACACCCTCATCATCCACTAGAAGAGGTGACATTTTGAGGCAGACTGAAGGAGAGCATTTCTCAGAAGAGTCCAAACAGATAATGGTTGACTATCACCCTGGACTATAAAAAACCACTGCTCCACATCAGATCATTAACCCTATATCTAACCTGGTAACACCGATCCAGAGATTGCTAATAGACATTTCAACTGTACTAATCGATGTATTATCAAATATATCCAATCTGGGAGGCCAGCAAGGGGATCTAGCCATCCAGTTGAGGTTGTTTTTTGATTAGCTTCTTGAACAAGGCAATATAGATAGACGCAACACCTTAAAGGCACAAGCAGATACCAACACTATGCAAACTGAAGTCCTATGCCTCCAGTAGGAAGTAACAAACCTACAGGCATCCCTAACCACAGTGCAGGCAGGGATGGCTGCTGTCAGAGTAGGACAACTGGCAGCAGCAGCCACAAAGCTATCCAAAATAATGGCTGATCCTGGAGAATTTGATGGGATCAAGGGGTGCTCTTTTACTAATTGATGGGGGCATATTGTGATGTGGTAGGATGAGAACCAAGTGGCTCTCCCCAACAAAAAGGCAGTTAGAGTAGTACTCTTTTGAATGAAGAAGGAAGAGGTCAGCTGCTTTGCAACAATAATCTATCAGAAGGTGACATTGAGACAGATTTGGCTAATCTTTGCAGAGTTGGAAGCAGCATTGATTATCTAGTTTAGGCCTGTGAACAATAAAAAGTGGCACCGGTAGGCCCTCCTTACCCTGAAGCAAGGGAAGATGGACATGCAGACCTTTTTGACAAAGTTTGAAGGATATAACTTCATAGTAGAAATACTGGACAAAGAAGCCATTAATCTACTGCTAAAGAATACAGATCAGAAAATCGTCATAAGGCACATCCAATAGTACAGAGTGCTGACTATCCTTGCCACGTTTATTAAAAAGCTCAGAATGGCTAGTGAAAGGGAGAACCTCATGCTCTTAATCTAGAAGGGTGCCCTCAGAAGAAATGAGGCAATCTCTAAAGGGTCAAGAGACCCAGACACAATAAATGTAGATGCCCTAAAAAGGCATCATCCCAAATCTACCCCCAACTACAAATGGAGTGCAAACACCTCCAACAAATGTTGGAACTATGGAAAGGAAGGGCACAGGATGTTCTCTTGCAAAGAATCCAAGAAGAACCCATGCATGGAGTGCAAATTCATTGGTGGCAGACACTCTAGCAGATGCTCAAAGTACAAGGGTTGCCCAAAACAATGAAAAGTTCAATTCTCCCAGAAGGAGCAGGACAACTCTGATAGATTTGAAGAGCTCTCCAACTCCAATTTGGATACTGATAGGAAAGAACTCAAGTGGGAACTCTGTCAGGTCAAATTGAATAGGGAACAAGCCCATATTATGGAGAGTGTGCAGAGGGCCCTTTTTGAAACCAACTGGCATGAGAAGATGAGCAAGGGTAAGTCATGGGACTACTGGCAGAACATAGCCAGGATGGACTTTGATGAAGTGAGAGCATGGTTCAGAGACTATGAACATCTCTCAGGGAAAGACTAAGCCTGAGCATTACTGGATGTGACTCAGGCATAGAATCTTGGAATAGCAGGTACTTCCTTCTGTCTATAGAAAAAATGGAGCAGGATGCAATAATATTACAGAATAATAATTTGCTACTAGAGGAGTCTTCTAGTGGGCTCAGCTGGGGCTATAAACCAGTGCTTAATTCCTCTACAAGAACAATGACACCCAGATATATGGAAGAGTTTCTAGCCTTTGACAAAGTGTATGTCTGCTCAATACAGCTATCTAGGGAAATACTGCTTCTAATAAAAATAGCACCATTAGGATCTGAGATTACCAATAAAGACCTGTTCCTGCATAAAGACATGCAAAGATTTAGATTCACATGAATACAGACACTACTAGATAGTAGAGCCAATGCCATGTTCATAGATAAAGCATGGGTAAAAAGTAACTGAATTCCATGCCATAGACTCTGTCATCTGATATAGGTTTACAATGTTGACAGGATGAAGAACTCTGCTAGAGTGATAATGCATGCCATGAAGTTAATCATAGAGTATCAGGGACACCATAAAAAGGTCAATGTGGAGGCACAGACCTGGGAAAGAATGTGTTCATCTTAGGATACTCATAGCTACAACATCACAACTTTAAGATTGATTGGGCCAAAGGCATGGTCAGGATGATGCAATGCCCATGGGACTATCATTGGCTATAGGACAAGCTATTGTGCATATGCCTTCTCGAGAAAGAAGAGGAGAAGATGCAAACTCTCTTATATGCTACCATTAAAGCACTAGAAGCGAAGGTAGCAAACCTACTGAAGGAAAGGACAGTTGAGGAACTAGTCCCATCGGAGTATAGGCAATACTTTGGATGGTTCTCCAAGAAGAAGTCTGAGAGAATGCTGCTAAGAAAACCTTGGGATCATGTCATTGAACTCAAGGAGACATTTAAGCTAAAGAAGAGAAGGATAATACCCCTATCAGCTATAGAGCAGGAAGAAGTGAAAGTCTTTCTGGATGATCAGCTGGCAAAAGGGTACATTAGACCCTCAAAGAGTTAACAAACTTCACCAGTGTTCTTTGTGCCAAAAAAGGATGGCAAGAAACAGATGGTCCAAGACTATAGGTATCTCAACAACCATACCATTAAGAATAACTACCCACTTCCACTTATTGCACAATTGGTGGATAAGCTACAGGGGTTGAAGATTTTCACCAAGATAGATCTTCACTGGGGGTATAATAACATTTGCATCAAAGAAGGTGATGAATGGAAAGCTGCCTTCATCTGCTTCAAAGGAGCCTTTGAGCCCTTGGTGATATATTTTGGTCTATGCAATAGCCCAGCCACATTCCAAGTGATGATGAATGAAATCTTTGCAGATATGAACAATATTGTGGTGGTCTATATGGATGACATATTAATATTCACCAAAAGTGATAACATAGCAGAATATAACAGGGTTGTGTTGGAAGTATTGTGCAGGCTCAAAGAGAACAACCTCTTCATGAAGCTAGAAAAGTACACATTCCAAGTCTCAGAGATAGATTTTCTGGGAATGATCATCTCACAGAAGGGAATAAAGATGAATAATGCCAAGGTATCGACCATCCTAGACTAGAGGCCATTGACAAAGCTAAAGGAGCTCCACTTATTTCTGGAGCTAGCAAACTTCTATTGGAGGTTCATCAAGGATTACTCCAAAGTGGCCAGACCACTATATGATCTCACAAAGAAGGATACCCCATATAGATAGAGCTTGGACAGCTAGCATTTGAAATGCTGAAAAGGAAATTTATATCAGCATCAATACTGGTATATCCCAACATAGATTGTCAATTCTGCTTAGAAAGCAATGTCTTGGACTATACCACCAGCATAGTACTAAGTATCCTGCAGAATGGAAAGTGGTATCCAGTCGCCTATCACTCCATTTTGATGACAGATACCAAGCAAAACCATCTGATAGCTGACAAGAAGATGCTGAGTGTCATTAATGCTCTGAAGCAATGGCGCCACTATCTAGAGGGTGTATGACACCCATTTGAGATCTAGAATGATCATGTTAACCTATAATGGTTCATGACCCACCAAGACCTCAATAGAAGGCAAGTGCACTGGATCTAGTATCTCATCTGCTTTAACTACACATGGATATATAAGCCAGGGGCTTCTAGGGCAAAAGCAGATACTCTATTCTAATGCCTGGATCACACAATCAGGATAGAAGACAACAACAAGGGAGTTGTTATAATTACCCTGAACAAAGTAAAGGCTAGTTCTTTTCTAGATAACATTAGATTGATTCAACATTATTGGGATAATGGGGATAGATATATAGATGCTGAATGCCACAGTCTCAAGATAGAAGATGAAGATGTAGCACTTAGAAGATGAATATTCCTCATAACTTGCAGACTGCAAGAATGGGAAGTATGTGAGTTAGCCAAAAATAACAGATAGAGGAGGAACAGAATGGATGTTTAAGCAACAGGCATGACCAGCTCTTTGTGTCTGAAGACCTCCCACTCCAGATGAAGATTCTTTGACTCCATCATGACATACCAATTATAGGCCACCCTGATATGCAGAAGATCCAGAAGTTGGTGGAAAGAAATTATTGGTGGTCCAGATTAGCCACCTTCATTGATCAATACATTGCTAGGTGTGATAGTTGTCAATGGTTCAAGGATAGCAACCAATGCCCAGTAGGCCTCTTGGTTCCCTTGCCCATTCCACAGAGACCATGATAGGACATTATAGCAGATTTTGTCACTGACCTACCCCTGTCTAGAGGTTATGACATGATCTCAACCATTGTGGACTGCTTCTTCAAAGAGATAGAACTAATCCTCTGCAGGAAGGCAATTAGCATGCTAGAGACAGCATATCTCTTTTTAGATCACGTATGAAAGCATCATGGACTTCCATGGAGCATAGTCTCTGATCATGGACCCCAATTCACATCACAGATGATGCAAGAGATCAACCACAGGCTTGATATTGATACTAGGCTCTCTTTCTCCTTCCATCCCCAGATAGATGGCCAGTCAGAAGTGGTAAACAAGGAGATGACTAAGTTCTTGCAGATCTACTATGCAGATAAGCAAGACTAATGGATGATCTGGCTCTCCATTGTACAATACTCCATTAATGCAAAGGCACATTCTGGAAGCAAGAAGTCTCCATTTGAATTAACAAGGACCTACTTGATGAGGTTAGAATTTGAACCCACAGCTGCTGCATCTAGGAATGCCCCCACTACTAAGTTCTTTATAGTGCTCTTTGACACGACATGAAGAAACCTCCTGCTGGTATAGGAGAAAATGAAAAATCAAGCAGATCACCAGAGAAGCAAAGCTCTGCCATATACCATTGGTCAGCAAGTCTGGCTATTCACAAAGCACTTATGGCTAAATGACTATGAGTGCAGAAAACTCAGTGAATGTTGGCTGGGCCTGTTCATAATCACTGCCCTACCAGGCATAAACGTGGTAATGCTAGCATTACCAAAGTCAAGATCCACCCTATGGTCAATGTTTCCCCAGTAAAGCCTTATTTGAATAGGCTCATGGATCAGCCAATCTATCACCCAGACCCCATACTAGTCACAGAGGACAGAGATGAAGAATGAAAGGTTTACTTCATCATTGACAGTTGATGGTGGCAGGAATACCTCAAATACCTAGTCTACTGGATGTACTATGATGAGATCAAGAGGACTTGGGAACTGTATAAAAATCTTACCAATGTGTAGAATGTCATTTGTGACTTTCATACTGCAAAACCAAGTGCTCCATAGGCCTTGTCCATATGGCAGAAGGACTTTCTGTTCCTCTTTCACTGCTGGCCGAACCCTTAACAGACTTTCTGGTCATAGAATAATCCTATCACCACCTAGACTTGAGCAATTGGCTTACCTAGAGTTCAAGCTTTAGGAGGGGGGTGATATTATGGCTGTGCTTACACACCTCATAATTTAAACCATTATTCACAGACCTCAAGTCCAGCACTTAAGATGACTCTAAGAAAGCTAGATATTAAAGAGTCCAAAGATCACCTAGACAGCAATCATGGGAAGGAAGTACTCTGTATAGAGTTTTTATGATTTTTTGGGAGTATTTTTAGTATTGATTACTAATATTCAATGTGCTCTACAAGTGTGGGAACTAGTTTCCTATTTAGGGCTTATTGGATAGATTCTAATCTTCTCATGTGCATAGCCCTGCATACCTTCTTTTTTTTGATAGAAGATGCCACATAGGGGGTGGTAGCTGATCACCATGTAGCTGTGGAACAGCCTCATTAATCTCTACTGCTGTGCAGCATAGATAAAAACAGCCTTGTACAGAATTACACAGGCTTATATAGCATAGAGGCACAGAGTTTTGCCATATATAGAAATAGACTAGATTAGGATACATAGTCTATGTGCCAGAAGCTATATAGTACTAGGATATATAAACCCCCAGAGTTCTAGCACTGATTCTCTAGTCTAGTTCTCCTGGTGTTTCCTCTAGAGCACCTTGAGAGTAGTCCCCCACTTATAAAGCAAGTCTTCAATAAGTTCTCTTGAGCACCTTAGGCATATCAGAGTAGTACTGGTCATCACTCTAGGATTGTTCCAAACTCCTTCCTTCTTTCTATATATCCAATTTCTGAAATACTGGATTACAAACAGCAGCAAGGGCATATCACATAAGGTGAAGTCAAATGATCCCTAGGATGTTGACTCTGGAGTTCCAGTGTACCCATTGGAGTTTGTCCCCAGTCAGACAGTACTCTAACAGTAATGGAAGTACTAGAGGTGGACCAGATGGAATATGATAGTATCCCTCTTTTAGACCTGAACTCTTAAAGACCACTAGCATAAACTATATGGAGTTTAAATTCAGAGCCCAAAATCTGTTGACATATTTCTCTGAGTATAAAAAATAGATGTTCTGGCTCTTCTGCCCTTTATCTTCAACTCTTACCATGTCAACTAGCAAGTACACTGATATCCATAACTGAAGTGAAGACTGACTCTATAAGAACAAGAATAACAATGACAAGCTATATGAGATGAAGGTTGGAGAGTGCAGGCATCATTGATAGGGGAAGAAAGAGAAGAAGGAGTGGAAAAAGGTAGAGGAGGCACAGAAGTGGGTGGCCAAGGAGAAGTGCAAGGTGGCCAAGAAGGTGGTCAAGAAAAGGGTGAGTATTATCTTGGAGATTGCATAAAGCTAATAGAGAAATAGACTGTAGAGGTCTAATAGCAGTAGCAGCAGGCCAGTGGAAGTGGTGCAAAGGGCAAGAATAAGGCCTCTACCCTTCCTAACTATGAATGGTGCATGAAGAAAGGGCTGGAGTGCATGCCTCAGAAATACACCAAGGCCACCACCATATGCCAAGGATGCTATGACCAGAAGGCACAGTGTATGTGGTCAGGAACTGAAAAGCCAGTGAAGTGGAGGAGGAAGCCAGTGGACAATGACAGCAAAGAGAAAGCATTGTGAAAAAAGCAGTGGTCAGAGGAAATGGAGTCCAGGCATAGAGGGCCATTGGAGGAGTGGACAGAGATTGGGTGATGCATCACCCAGTCTCTGAAGGAGATGACTAGGTGGTTTGCCTACACTAATCATCTCCTGGCTGAGCTGGTGGTGCTGAGAGAGGAGGTATGGATAAGAGAGCATGGAAACTGGAAGTTAGAGGATGAAGAGTGGTCAAAGAAAGACATAGAGGGTAAGAAAGAGGTTTTAGAGGAAGTGGAGGAACTGTAGAAGGAAGAGGTGGTGTTAGGTCACTGGAAAGGAGTGGGTGGAGAGCAGGCCATGAAAAGATCTGGCCAGTAGATAGTCTCTCCCTGCCCGAAAATGTTCTAAAATCACAGTGTCTTAATGTCTAAGTATGAGGTCTGGGTTTATTCAAATACTAGAGATGGTAGTCTGCTAGAAGATCTGATATGTAACTTAGCTTGGTGGTGAGTAGCCATGAAGTTTCTTCATTAGTCCCTTCATAGCCCAACTACCTAATCAAATACAATAGCTTGTAGGCTCTTCTTTGGTGGTCTACTTTCAAATCTAAAATTTTGGCAATCTCAAAGTCTGATTCTCTATTGACCTCTACTAGAGGTGGCAGAGGTTGGATCCAGTTAGAAATAGTGTTTGGAATGCTAGGCTCTAATTGATAAACATAGAGAATAGAGCAAACAGCTCTCATGTTATCAGAAAGATAAAGAGTAAAGGAGTGGATATTAGACTGCACGATAATTTCAAAAGATCCTAAGTTCTTCTTCAATAACTTCTTAGAAGGTCTAGTGGAGTTGAAGTACTTGATTTTGATGAATACCTGATCTCCAATATGGAGGTTTAGTATAGGAGAACATTTGACATCTATGGAGCCTTGATATTGCTATTGGGTATGAGCTATCTCCTTATGGAGGAACTGATGTAAAGAATCAAGGTCAATAGAGTACTGGCAAGCACAAGCCAAAGTAAGGTCTCACTCCAGATGTATAGAGATGTTCACATAATAGCCCTTATTAGCAAAGAAGAGTAACATACCAGTAGTAGTATTAGAAGTGTTATTGTATAGTATGTGAACTCCACAAGGGGTAGGAGTTCAGACCAGTTGTTCTTCTAGTAGTTATAGTAGATACAAAGATATTGCTTTAAAGTCTGGTTCACATACTCTATTTGACTGCTGCCTTCCAGATGATGACTGAAGGTGAAGTGCTACCAGATGTCTAGGGCTTTTCCTAAAGAATGGAAGAAGTATAAGATGAACTCAAAATCTCAATCAGAGGTAATATGAGAAGAAACACCATGTTTAGCAAAGACATGCATCAAGAACAACTTAGCTAGCTTCAGAGATGTCATGGTGTCCATTGTTAGAATGAAGGTGCATTGCTTGGACAGGTGGTTAATGACAACTAGGATGAAGGTGAATCCAAAGGAGGACAGAAGCTATTCAATGAAATCCATTGAGATGGAGTTTCATGGACATTTAGGGATAGAGAGTTGTTTGAGTAGATTATATGGCTTGTATCTAGGAACCTTCATATGGGCACAGATAGTACAGGAGGAGACATACTATTTGATGAAGATATGTATGCCTAGCCAGATGTATTCACAGTGAATGAGTTCCAATGTCCAGTTCTGTCCAAAATATCCAGAGAGCAAATGATCATGTTTATATTGAAGGACATAGAGGTGGAGATCTTTGGCATTAGAGATATAGATGTGACCATCTAGATGGAGGAAACCTTTAGTGTCAACTGACCATCTAGGGTTGGAGGGCTCTGTTTCAGACATGTGCATGGAAGTCAAAGGGTCAGAGAGAAGGGTGGATAGAATATCATTGTGGAGTTTCTCAACATCATATAGGATGCTAGTCCAGAGGATTGAAGCTACAAGGTATATAGCCCAGAGGGATGTAGTTGTCATATCCTACAAATTCAACTCCAACTCCACTCCTCCACAACTTCTATGTATGATATCTTCTCTGTTCTTCTTATGTCTTTTCTTGTTCTCTTTAGATTACATTCTCAGCTTAGTACTACTTTCAAGCCAGTACCAGCATAGCTCTGGCTTTCTGTCTTTCTTTCTCTTCATCTCACTTATCAGTATAGCTATGACTTTCACTTTTCTCCCTCTTTGTCTTACTCAGGACTTACTTATCTGTAGTGACTTCTTACCAATCTGCCCTTGCTCTATAGTATATAAAGCATACTTAATCATTTACATCTCAGTTCAAATATCAAATAGATCTAGCTCCTCTTCTAATCTTCACTTGAGTTCTAGACTCTCCTCTGACCTCTCTGCTTGACTTCATTGCTAGTCAACATTAAGTCTTAACTCCACTTCATAAATCCAGGACAGACTTCAACAAGGACATAGTGCTCTACTCCAAGTCACTAAAGCCAAAGTCCTACTAGTCTTGCCCAACTCTGCACATAGTCTTAGAGTCAACCCTTGAAGTTGACCTGGTCTTAATAGTAGTGAGCTATCTCTGGATAAAAATGGGATGAAAATTCTGTGAATTGATGCAAGCATAGTCCTTATCCCCCTCTTTGGGATAGACATCCCAGCATCTAGTGAGAGAATCAGGTTTCATATCAAGGCATCTGGGACAGAAGTGGATAACCATATTAAAACTAGAGAGAAACTCTAACCATCAAGCTTGATGGTGGGAGAGGAGTTTGATAGTAGCAAAATACTCTAGATTCTTGTGGTCAGTGACAACATCAACCAAAGATACAGAGCCTTCAAGGTAATGCCATCAGGACCTAAGATGGCAAGCAATTCCTTATTATAAGTGTTATAGTTGAGCCTCAGAGATGACAATGTCTGAGAGTAGTAAGCAATGGGGTGGATTTTATCATCTAAACAATGGATGAAAAATATATCTATGATGGCATAATTGGAGGCATTAGTCTCCACTATCATTGGAGTATCCAAAACCCAATGGGTAAGAATGGGGGTAGAAGTGAAGGCATCCTTGAGTTTCTGGAAAGTAGTATGATAGAAGTCAGAGAAGTGCCATAGAACATCCTTCTGGATGAGGCAGATCAAGGGGAGCATGATATTTAAATAGCTATGAATAAAACACTGATAGAAATTTGTGAATCCTAGGAAGGACTGGATATTCTTTACTTTGTGAGGCTTAGGCCAATTCTGTGTTGCTTTAACTTTTTCTATGGACATGATAAGTCTAGCTGGAGAAAGACAGTAGTCTAGATATTTGATGGAGTCCATATGAAACTCACATTTCTTTGGCTTGGTGTAAAGTCCATGTTTATGGAGTCTCCAGAGGACTTCTCAGACATGCTCTCAGTGGATAGCCTTGTCCTTGAAGAAAATGAGGATGTCATCCAGATAAACTATAATGCAAACATCTAGCAGATCAGTAAAGATAGAATTGATAAACTGCTGGAATACAGCTGGAGCATTGGTAAAACTGAATGGCATGACAAGCCACTCATAGGATTCATAGCATGTGCAGAATGTGGTCTTCCATTCATCACCCTTCATAATGCAGACAAGATGATAGACATATCAGAGATTGATCTTGGTATAAATCTTGGCATGGCTCAGAATGTCTAGAAGGTTAGAGATATATGGAAGTGGATAGTGATATTTCTTTATGATTCTATTGAGTCCTTAGTAGTCAATACAAAGGTGGAGTGAATTATCATTCTTGCAGACAAATAAAACTGGAGTGGCATGTCTGGAGGTAGATAGATGAACAAACCCAGTGGTAAGATACTTATCTAGGAAAGTCTGAAGTGCCTCAAGCTCTGCAGGGAAAAGGGAATAATGGGTGCCTAAGGGGGGCATAGCACCTTCCTTGAGGTCAATCTTAAGGTCATACTTGTAATGTGAAGCAAGCTGAAAGGCTTTGCTCTTGCTAAAGACATCAGTGAACTCATGGTATTCCAGAGGTATACTGGAGAGATTGAGGACCTTAGAAGCTATAGAGGATGCACAGAGATCATTTTTCTTAGGTCAGATTTGCATGCTAAACTCCATAGAGCCTTGTAGTTGATATGCTAGTGCAAAAGCTGAAGCACTAATGAAGGCAATAGGAGAAGGCTTGTAGTTGGAGAAATATGATGGATTGGATAGAGGAGGGGCAACCAGCAGAGTAACTGGAGGCTACAGGGATGAGCTCAGAGATAGGGTTGACTTGGCTTGTTCAAATGAATGGAATGAGATACTGCCTGAAATCCAGTTAATCAATAGATTATAGTAGATGAACTAGTTGTGTCCTAACACAAGGAAATAAGAACCATCCAGTGAAGTAATGTAGAATCTTGTTGGAGTGATATCACCAGTTTCAAAGCAGATAGATAGATCTAGAGCTTGAATAATGAAGGAGTTGAAAGTTCCATCAAAAAGTCAAAGGAGAAGCAGAGGTATAAAATAAGGATGAAGATTATATTGCTCTATAAAAGAAGAATCTATAAAACAATTGGAGGATCTAGAATCTACAAGCACAAAAAATGGCAGAATATCATAGGATAACAAAGAGACTATGGGTAAAAGAGATCTGGGATCAGAAAGAGTGGATATGTTGAGATGGATCTTCTTGAGTGCATGAGTGGGTTCAATGTAACCTTCAGTCCATGTGGAGTCATGGAGGTTATGGACTATTTTTTTGACTTCTTGAAGTCATCTGATTTGATTTCCAGAATTGTGGTCTGAGCTGTGCAAGCCTTCAAAGCTTTGGAGGAGGACTTAGGACACTCTTTGACCATGTACCCTTCAGCACCACAGAACATGCATAACTTGTTGTTAAAGTAGCATTTGCACTCAGCAGAGGTGGGCTTTCTATCTTTTCCTAACTTCAAGGAGATGTCAGACTTAGAGGTAGATATAGCAGAAGCAACAGACTTTCCATTAGACTTGGGAGGGTCCTTGGTAGATTTATCATTGGAGTTGGGAGTCTGAGGAGTCTAGATGGGGCCAGCAGACTTGAAGGACTTGAATGGCTGATTACTAGAGTTCAATCTGGAGGCTTTGGTTATTCAAGCAACTTCTTCTTTATGCTCCCAATACCTCTGGTCAATCTGCTAGGCAAGGGTACACATGGCTTAGATAAAGCCTAGCTTCCCTGGTATGCCATCTTGTTCTTAATCTGGTCTAGAAGTTCATTATAGAAGCTCTGGTGGAGAGCACCAGAACCCCACTTGTAGACTTAGTTTGCAAGACAGTTCCATTCTACAATATATCTGTTAATTTACTGGTTGTCATGCATATGCAGTTGCTCAAGTTGAGCTTCCACTTCAGTGACAGGGTCATGAGAGCCAAAATTGACCTGGAGTTTATATAGGAAGGCTGGCCAATCATCCATCCAGAGTGAATGTTGCTCTAGAGGCTCATCTCCAAGCAAGTCCAGCTTGAAGTAGTCTAATGCTATTTCTTTTAGATAGGACTGAGCAAAGATGACCTTGATATGATCTCTACTAAATGTCTTGGTGTTTGCTTGAAAATTGATCTTGCATTGCACAATGAAGGGATAGAGCTTCTTTGAATCAGATTCATTGAAGGTGTCCAGTTTCCTGACTTTAGCTTTAGTGTCAGAGCTACTTCTTTGATTGGAGAAGCAAGCTAGTCTATGGATGGCATCAACAAGATTATTAAGCAGTTCATACCCAAGCAGGATGTTATTGGGATAGTCATATTCTTCATCAGAGTTGTTATCTTGTCTATCATTGGACAAACCATGGTCTGGATCATCACCATTGTTACCACCACCATCACTGCTATCTCCTCTGCCTTTGGCTCTATATCTGCAGATCAGGCTTTCAGGACATTCATAGATTTCTTTGTCATTAGAAGGGAGGTTCTCAAACCAAGATAGAAGTGGCAGAAGCAGAGAAATAGTCTCTTATCAGGTGGTAGAGATAGAAGGAGCAGTATGGGCAGTGAGACTGATGAACTCACCTAGAATTGCTTTAGAACTGCCAAAGGCAGTCTGAAGTGCAGTAGTCCTAGTACAAATAATCATACTGGTTTGTAGAACTTGACAAGTGTGAGTTCAAATATACTGTTAAGTCCAGATTCTCTAGATCAAGTTCAAAGTTTTCAAATGAGGGCTAGGGTCAGAAGTAACATGAGGGTGCATGGAGGAACTGGAGATGTGGCAGATATTTGAAGGTACAACAGAGGGGTGAGGCTTCAATGCAGGACTTATATGTCAAATCCTTGCCAAATTCCTAGCCTTGTTTTATGAGTAAAGAGTAGAGGGCAGAGATAGAGACAAGGTTAAGTGTTAGACTTGAAATGGAGTGACTTATTCAATATTTGAACTGAAGTACTAACAGTGGAGATATAGGGTTTATATATGGAGGATGAAATGGATGAGTAAGTTGAACTGGACAAGCAAGCTCTGGTGACAGGTGCTGCACACCAGAGACAAGCTGCACCAATGTCAAGTGTTAAAGTCAAGTCAAGCAAGTCAAATGTTACATGCCAAATGTAAGTCAAGTCAACATCAAGTCAATATGTCACAGTAGAATGATTGGAAGTTATATGGATGTGGGATAGGAGGAAATGAAGTAGGCAATAGAAGAATTAAGTAGAAGTCAGAATAAAACTAAGATATACTGAAGACAAGGAAAAATGGAGATAGTTCAGAGGTGACCAGAGATGGTAATGGAAGTACTGAAGGTGGACTAGATGGGATATAACACTCTGTCAGTTTGAGAATGATAAGCTATGGATAGGGCAACATTATATTAAAGTAGATGTCCAAGTTCTTTTGTGATAGCAGAGATAAATTGGAGGCCATGGTCTAAAATAAGTGTATCATGGAGACTGATCCAGGGAAAGATGTGTTCAAAAAAGAGTTGGGCCATTTCTTCAGTTAAGATGTTTGAGTGATAGGGAGTGTAAATTACCCTCTTTGTAAGATTATAATTGACCATGACCATAACAGTATTGAAGCCCTTCATGGGGGGAAGCTCAGTGATAAGATCTACAGAGAAGGAAGAGAAGGGGTGCAGGAAGGTGAAATGGATGGGTTGGAGTTAGGGCACCACTAGATGGATATTAACCTTACTAGCTTGATAGAGAGCATAGCCCAATATAAAGCAATGGACAAATAAGAGTAGACCTGACCATCAGAAATCCCTTTGAATGAGGTTTTGCATATGATATATACCATCATACCCCTTAGTGAATAACTTATGGAGGAAGGTAACTAGGACTTAACATTTGATTAGAGAAATATAGAGACAGTTCTTAAAGTAGAGTTTGCTATTGCAAAAGAACCAGTCAGTAGGGGTTGTTATGGTCATGTCACACAGGTACTGGTTACCTCTAAGGATATACATATATTTCTTTTCTTTGGTGATATGGATGCCCATTGCTTCCTTTTCACAGCCCACATGATCAGTCATATGATGACACCAAGAGACACTAGGTATTAAAGAGTCCAAAGATCACCTAGTCAGTGTATAGATAATGAAGTACTCTATATGGGGTCATCTGTTGCCCTTGGTAGTAAGTTCTGGACTCTATTGTACTCTTAGTGCATAGGAACTAGCTTCTCTATTGGGCTTTACTTCATTTCTGCTTCTCCCACACATAGTCTAGTGTACCTTTTTCATCTCCACTCATCTGGATCTCTCCAGATGCTTCTCTTCTTTGATAGAAGATGCCACACAGAAGGTGGCAGTTAATCTCTGCTGTGGCAGCATAGAATTGCTGATTGCCATCACCATGAGGTGTAGATAAGGGTCAAGGGTTTGACTACATGTAGACATTTATCATAGTTAGATACATAGTTCATGCCCAGATGGCTATACATTAGGACAGCATATATAGGCCAGGAGACAATGCTGAAGACCTCACTATGTTCTCTTGGTGTTTTTCTCTCTACCTGCTAGTCAAGCAAGGGATAAAAAGTACGTTTACAAGTCCTCTACTCTCTACTTCACACACTTAATATAAACTATAAATGATCCAAGAACTTCAAGTGAGCCTTCATGATTTAGGATTTGTATCATTAGAACAAGCTCTTATATTTGTATCTTCCTAGCCTTATCACCTAGGAGAAATAAATTCAAGTGGACACTCACATAAGCCATTCTTATATGGGCATCAAGTGCCATCCATACCCTCTTTTCTCCTTCTAG
Organism: Tylopilus cervinicoccineus; assembly: GCA_038094635.1. NCBI lineage: Eukaryota > Fungi > Basidiomycota > Agaricomycetes > Boletales > Boletaceae > Tylopilus > Tylopilus cervinicoccineus. The sequence continues at coordinate 4,855 of JBBPUK010000046.1, read as the reverse complement.
CTCTACAGATCATATACTGCTATCTAGTAGCCATTTGGATAGTAGTAAAAGACCTGAATGACCAAGGAGACCTAGATGAGCTAGTAGTATGATTACAGGAGTTAGTGGAGTATTTGCCAAGAGAATAACAGAAGGAATCAGGGAGGCTATTCAGAAAAAGGTTCTGGGGCTACTTAAAGCAGCCAAAAGTTATCTTCATCAGCACCTGGGTTGAGAATAACCCCAGGGACCTTATAGGAAGTGTGCTATTAGCTGACCCCTCCCTCTACTTTTGCCAAGAAGAGATAGATGAGCTGTCCAGCAGCTTAATCATCTCATGCTTACCTACCTCATGACATTTTCTTCCAGCACAGCAAGCTCTAGACCCCTACCTCAATGACAAGTGGCTCAAGTATAAGTGGAATTTATTCTGCTATCAGCAAGAGTTAGATCAAGTCTTTGGGATATCCCCTTTATCAAGTGCCACCTCAACCCCTAGTCTAGATGTATGCCTGTTCACACCAGCTACCAGATCTCCCACACCCTTATTAGAGCCAGAGCCAGAGTAGGAGCCTCTTTGGCCTAAAAGAAAAAGGCAAAGGAGAGATTATAAAAAGGAAATAAGCAGGAAGGTGCCCCTAGGATCTAGGATCTGATTGAGACCAACAAAGAAAGTAAAGTACTTCTAGCAAAATCAATATGTCCCTTCCTCAAGACTAATACAACCCCTCAACAACAACATCAAAGGGAAGACATGTATAGAAGCCTTGTAGATGTCTGAACAAGGACATCTTGATCCAGAGAGACCATATTAGTGCACTGAGGCATGCTCTAATAGAGGGGGAACCCCCAAAAAAATAAACTGAGGTTGCCCTTAGCTGTCTAGACTTTATATACTGTAGCATATATACATCATGTGACTAGATAATCTATATATACCAGGGAAAGTCTATAATCCTTATCATCACATGACACCCCCTATTCATAATGGACCTTAGTCATGCTGTGGCCTATTCACTGTCTTATGCCCAGCCTTATGGGTCAGGCATATGCACTGCACCTACAGCCATCACATCCATACTATCTATGCCCCAAATCTCATCTTTGATGGCAAGCTCTGCTGAGATCCATTGTGGGCAATTCATGATCTGTTGCCATTATATGCTTGTATCTATAACAAAGATCTTACAAATGTTATCTCCTAACTTGTATCTGACATGGATGATTGGGCAAGATTGATAGTGGAACTTGAAAACTACCTTCAAAATATCAAGGCCAAAAAGGCCAATCTTATTACATGCCTGGCCTAGGCAGAAACTAGGGTAATTTAAGAAGAAAACTATCTGGCCTTGGCAACAGGCAGAATTAGGGATCTCAAAACAAGTGTGGGAACTCTTATCACACAAATACAAGGCCTCACTTTCAGACCAATAGCTGCTAGAAATACAGAAGGGGCACCAAAGCTGTCCAAAGTCATTGCTGACCCAGACAATTTTAAAGGGCAGAGGGGCTACATTTTTAATGAATGGTGGTTTAAGATTTTGATGTGGAAAACAGAGAACACTCTGGCCCTTTCCAGACATATGATCATAAAAGCAGTACTCTCCAGAATGATGAAAGGAGATGCTGCCTGTCTTGTGCAAATAATAAGTTAGGCCATAGTGACAACAGAAATATGGCTGGTCTGGGAATCTTTCAAAAAAGTGATGCTGGCCAACTTCAGGCCAGTAAATAACAAGAAGTGGCATAAACAATAGCTGCTTGCCCTAGCATAAGGAAAGTTGGACATGATGACTTTCCTTACAAAATTTCAAATGCATCAAATGGTGGCCCAGCTACCTACTGATTAATGCATAGATCTGCTATACAAGCACATAGATCAAGGGATAGTGAAGAGATATGTATAGGCTAATGGCTACTCTGATAATCTTGATGCTTTTGTAGAACAGCTCTGCATCCAAGGAGAGTGGGAAGATCTGATGAAGCTTCTCACAAGGGGCATGCAAAGGAACATGACCAAAGCACTCTGACATAACTCCAATGCAATGAAAATTGATGTGGCAGACTGGCACCCATCAAACCAAGGACCAAAAAGTGATATCTGCTTTAAGTATGGACAGATGGGCCATTGGTTAAGGGACTGCAGGAATCTGATAGTCAAATGCCCCAAGTATTACTTTTTAGATGATGGGCATTGGAACATTTGTTTCAAATAGGTCTCTAAGACTCCCTCAAATTCAAATAAGATGGGTAAGAGAATGAGAAAGATAGTCATCTGGGAGGAACTCTCTAGTGACACAGAAGATGCAGGCATAGTATCTGAATCAGAAAGGAAGGTTTGGACTGCTGGTAAGTTCACTATACCTGGACCCAACTGGAAAAACAAAGGAAAAGAATACAAACTACCCAAAATGGTTTGCAAAATGAATTTTGAAGAAGCACATGTCTGGTTCAAAGACTATGAGAACCTTGCCATGAAGAGAAAATGCAGTGTCTAAAGGGCCCTAGGAGCCCCAAAGGCACATCATCTAATAGATATTTCAACCTCTCAGTAGAAGAAGCTAAGGAAATAGAGGTAATTGTTTATTTATAGCCAACAGAGGAGTCTCTCTACAGGCTTGGCTAGGGCATTACACTGGTGCTTAATTTCTCTTTACCTTCCTCCTCTCTTCTGAAGCAATATGTTATTTTCTTAGATGACATTTTTGTTAGAAATCTAAAAGTTGATAAGAAGATACTTCTCACAATTCATATTACACTATACAAAAGAAGATCTGAAGAAAATTACATAAAGATAGAAGCTCTGCTTGACAGTGGAGCTAATGCAGTGTTTGTGGACCAAAAATGGGCTGATGACATCAATCTTTCTTTGGTGAAACTCTGCCATGAGATATCTATTTACAATATGGACAGAATAAAGAATTCAGGCAGTAGCATTACATACACTACAGAACTGGTATTGGAATTCTAGGGATATCATGAAAAAATAACAGCAGAAGTCACTAATCTTGGGAAGAATCAATTCATTCTGGGATATGAATGGCTAAAATACCACAACTCCAAGATTGATTGGTTGAAGGGCATAGTAAAAACGACTCATTGCCCTCATCATTGCCACTGCTTACAGGATAAGCTGATGTTTCTCCACCTTCTAGAAAGGGAAGAAGAGGATGTACAATATCAGATTCACACCATGATCAAGGCACTAAAAGCACAAGAACCAAAAAGAGAAAAAACAGTTGAGAAACTGGTTTCTTATGAATATAAGAAGTATTTTGGATGGTTTTTGAAAAAGGAAAACAAATGCATATCTGTCAGAAAGCCATGGAATCATGGAATTGACCTAAAAGAATCATTCACTCTAAAGAAAGGTCATCTCATCCTCTTGTCTGTTATGGAACAAGAAGAGATCAAGGCTTTTCTAGATGATTAGCTGGCCAAGGGGTATATCAGACCCTCTAAGTCACCACAAACCTCTCTGGTCTTCTTCATTCCAAAGAAAGATGACAAGAAGCACATGGTACAGGATTACTATTACCTTAATGAGCACACCATCAAAAATAATTATTCACTTCCACTGATTTTCCAATTAGTGGATAAGCTTAAAGGAGCAAATTTATTTACCAAAATAGATCTCTGATGGGGATACAACAACATCTGAATTCATGAAGGTAATGAATGAAAAGTAGCATTCATTACATTCAAAGGAGCATTTGAGCCACTTGTGATATACTTTAGATTGTGCAACTCTCCAGCCATGTTTCAGACCATGATGGACAAGATCTTCACCAATATGGATAATGTTTATATCATCTATATTGATGATATAATGATATTTATGAAAACAGATAACCAGGAAGAACATGATAAAATTGTGCTGGAAGTCCTCAAATGCCTTGAAGAAAATGATTTATTTATGAAGCCAGAAAAGTGCTTCTTCCATGTTAAAGAGGTAGACTTTCTGGGGATGATCATTTCACTGGAAGGAATCAAGATGGATCCAGCTAAGGTTGATGCCATAATGAAATGGCCAGTTTCCACAAAAGTCAAGGACATGTGAAGTTTCCTAGAATTGGCAAACTTCTATCACAGGTTTATTATCAATTACAGCAAGATGGCTAGACCACTACATGACCTGATGAAGAAGGATAAGGCCTTCCTCTGGGATAACACCTACCAGCAGGCATTTGACACATTGAAGCAAGCCTTCACCACTACATCTATCCTTGCATATCCTAACATTGATTGTCAATTCTACATAGAAAGTGATTCCTCAGATTATGCAATTGGGGCTGTTTTATCTATTCTAAAAGGAGATAAGTGCTAGATGTTATCCAAGTGCTCAAGCAATAGTGGCATTACCTAGAAGGAGCCAAGTTGCTGTTTGAGGTCTGGAATAACCACAATAATCTAAGATTTTTCATGATGTGCCAAGACCTCAATCACTGCCAAGTGTGGTGGGCACAATATTTAATTCAATTCAACATGGTGTAGATCTACAGTGGCTCAAAAAACTATCCACATGTTTGCATATTTTCCACTAAATGCAATAATCCTCAACAACCACTAAACCTTATCAAATATAATAAGTGTATCAAATGTAGTATAGACTTATGGCTTTCTACACACTCAAGAATTAAGAGATTTGAATAAGATTTGATAAAATAGCAGTCATTACAAAATGACAACTCATGCAGACAATTTTTTGACTTTATATTGTAATTGTATATATTGAACCCTAGAATGCTATAATATCATTACATACATTTGAAAAGGGTCCTATTATATTACATTTATGTAATGGCTGGTCATTCAACATATATAAACCCTATCATCTCATTATTATTCTACCATTCTTACCATGAAATCCATCTCT